>JAUTBZ010169503.1:0-10431 GCA_032361785.1 Lepetodrilus galriftensis | reverse complement strand
AATAGCTTTTTGGGAACGCAGCCACGGATCACGCAAGTGCCGCCAAGGCGGTATTCTTCTGCAATACCAACCTTCTGGCCATAAGAGGCAGCCATCCGCGCAGCGCGCACCCCGCCTGAACCAGCACCAATTACAAAAAGGTCAAAATCATAGTCACTCATTAGGCTGCTTTCCCATTCCCAGAATTATCATTTTCTCTTTGTCTAAAGCAGACACAAAAAAAGAGCAAAGCCTTATTTCCATAAGCCCCTGCCCTTCTATAAAAATATACGATACGACCAACGCTAAAGTTTCAAACCCTTTTCCTTGGCCTTTTCGCGGATGCGCCTGGTGACTTTTGCGCCCAGCTCCATCCCCCATTTTTGTCCAAAGGCCATACTTTCTCGGATAATAACGGGTTGCTTGGCCACAAATCTTTGACCTGCTTCTGATTTATAAAAGGCAATAATGCTCTGTAGATCTGCAACTGACAGGTGCTTGGCATAAATGATGGCCATAGCATCCATAACCGTTTTTGTACTCTCCATCATCTCAAGCTGAACCTCTTCAAAAATTTGGTTCATGATCTTGGTTCGTTTTGGGCCCATTGTTGGCATGGCCTGTTTTTGCATTTTCATCGTCATGCCAACAGCCATCTGAAAGTTTTTGTCAGCTTTGGTCACTTTCATCAGTTCATTGGCTGCGTCTATATGCGCTTTACTTGGCACAGCTTCCTTAGCAAGAACGGCAGCTGAAAAACTACCCATCAGAAGAGAGACTGCCAGCACAGACAGTCTTGCATAGCGAAGAATTGAAAATATCATGATCGTAAATCCCTAAGTGACAACATTGAAGCTTTGTTAAACCGTTATAATTTTAACGCCATCTTCACCTGCAATAATGGCCGTTTTAGAGATATTGATAAACAGACCGCTTTCAACAACGCCAGGAATAGTATGGAAGGATTTTGCCAGCGCAACAGGGTCTTCAATCGGATAAAATGAGCAATCTAAAATATAATTTCCGCCATCCGTAATATAGGGCGAGCCATCAGATTTTTTGCGCAACTTCACATCCCCTGAGCAGCCTACCGACTTGGCTTGGGAAATCACCTTATCATAGGTCGACTTCATGCCAAACATGTCAATCTCGACAGGCAAAGGGAATTTTCCCAATTTCTCAACATGTTTAGAGGCATCCGCAATCACAATCATCTGATCCGAAGCGGTCGCCACAATCATTTCACGTAAAAGCGCACCGCCGCCGCCCTTGATCAGGCACAGATTATCATCCAGTTCATCCGCGCCATCTACCGTCAGGTCAAGATGAGGAGTTTCTTCTAATGTGGTGAGTGGAATGCCAAGAGCCTTGGCCTGGGCGTGGGTCGCTTCAGACGTGGGCACGCAGAGCAGGTTCAAACCATCTTTGACCGCTGCACCAACAATATCAACAAAAGCAGCAGCCGTTGACCCCGTGCCTAGCCCCAGCTTCATGCCGTCCTTAACATAATCCATTGCTTTCAAAGCTGCGGCATGTTTTTGATCGTCAATATTCATTATTTTTCCTTATCAGTTCAATTTCGCGCCTTCTTTGGGAGGCATTTTGAAGAATCTGAGAACTGGTATAGGAGAAAAAAGAAGGTTTGACTATACAGAAGATAAACAAGTTAAGGATAGGCGCAAAAAACAAGCAAAACCATTCAATTATTTTTGTGCTCTTCCTAAGCCTATCCTTCATTTCGCAGGAATGGTGATCACTGAAATGGCATTACCACCCTTGCCAGATTTTCTATATTTCACGCGATATGTCGCTGACCTGCCAGAACCACAGAGCTGCACACTCAGCATTTTTCCTGGTACCGCGCTTCGGATCTGGGCAACGCCCTTCAAGTTATTTTGCTGGACAATAGCACGCGCCTGATGAGCTGGAATACACCCAGCCAACACACTCCCCCCTGAAAGGGTCGAAAGGGACAGTGCTGATAACGCTACCATTGATGTCTTGAGCAAGGTCATTGAAAAAAATCCTGTTGGCAAAAATAGAGCGACTGGTGACTATCTTAAAAAATTTGAACACCGATCCAGTCAGACCCTTAGACTCATACAATAAGCTAACTGACCTGAATGGAACATGAATATCATTATGTTCTGTATAATTTTATGACGCCTAGTGACTATCCTGCCTGTTGACAGTGATAAATCATTCCCTCCCTTTGTCTCAAAAAACTTTGCCCAAAACATGAACATACAAATATCCATGCACAGAACCTGTTCACACAACTGATGTTAGGCTAGAAAATCTTAAAAAACTACCATAGGAGTCAAGCAGTTATGGTTACACTCATCAAAAGGCAGTCCCAGTGGAAAAAATTGACATCTATTCCTTTCCCAAGCTCTATCTCAAGATCAGCCATTTTGTCTATAATGACATTTTGACCCTGAACTTCCCGATCCAGCTTATCATTGCGACCGCCTCATGGTTTTTAGCACGCAAGCTGGCACATCAATATGATGGCCTGATCCGCAACTGGGTGGTGGGCAGGACTGACGATGATGATCCCTGGGTGCGCCGTCTTGGCCGCCTTGCTGATGACCTGATGTTGCCTGTGTTTTGGGTTCTGCTACTTTGGACAGCAAACTTTATTTTTGAAGGTCTTGACCAACCCCGTTTTTTGCTCAGCCTACTTGCCAGTCTGCTCAATACCTGGATCATCATCCATTTGCTTTCCAGTGTGGTTGTCAATCCGTTCTGGGGCAAGATGTTTGCCATGTTTGCCTGGATTATTGTTGCCCTCTATGTGCTTGATTTGCTTGACCCCACCATTACTGTGTTGGACGCAATCCGCTTTAGAGCGGGCAAGGCGGAACTTTCTGTCTATAGTATTATTCAGGCCATTTTGCTGACCATAGCTATGTTGTGGCTGGCTTCTGGCATTTCCCGCATGACCCAGAGCTGGCTGAACCGTGTCAATGATCTCACTCCTTCCATGCGCATTCTACTTGGCAAAATTGTCAAAGTGGTGCTGGTCATCATTGCCATTACCTTTTCTCTTAGCGCGGCGGGTATTGACCTGACCGCCCTAGCCATGTTTTCTGGCGCATTGGGCATCGGTATCGGTTTTGGTCTGCAAAAAGTGGTCTCTAACTTTGTCAGCGGCATTATTCTACTGGTAGATCGCTCCATCAGGCCACAAGATGTGATTGAGATTGGCGGTACTTACGGCAGGGTCAAGAGCCTGGGCGCACGCTATACCTCTGTGATTACCCGTGACGGCACCGAATATCTGATCCCAAATGAAAGCCTGATTACCCAGGATGTGATCAACTGGTCCTATTCTGATACCAATGTCAGGCGGCGTATCCCGATTGGGGTCTCCTATGATACTGACATAGAGCTGGCGCGCGAACTGATTATTGAGGCTGCTAAGGAAAGCAAGCGTGTGATAACCTATCCTGAACCCGTCTGTCACTTGATTGGCTTTGGCGACAACAGTGTTGACCTGGAAGCACGGTTCTGGATTTCCGACCCCCATAATGGTGTTCGCAATGTTCAGAGTGAGTTTTTGCTCAAAGTCTGGCACAAGTTCAAGGCCAACAATATCGAAATCCCCTTCCCACAGCGCGACGTCAACTTTAAGGCCGAAGGCCCAATAGATGTCCGCGTCAGCCAAATGGGCAAACATATTTTAAAGGCAGAGCGGAAGGTGGTCTAAAGTAAAATAGACAGCCAGAAACCCTAAGGGTCAGAATAGCAACAAAATACTTTCCATTTTCTTTTTTTGGCTGGCCTTATCCAAATAAGGCCATTTTGCAGCAGACCTTGCTATTTTATGGTGGCCTGCTATCATCAAGACACTGAGGCAAAATGACGCGTCTCAGCTGAGGTAAAAGGTACTGGGGGGCACTTTTTATTTTCCATTCTTAATAATAGTATAGTTCCGCAGGGAACTAACCCAATGCGGCAGGAGCGTATAATGGATATACAGGCCACCCTATCTATTCCCAGACCCCAATCCCCCAAGAGAACCTCCAAAACAGAGCGTATCGGGACAGGCGAAAGCTCAATGACCAAGACAGCCCTTGCTATTTCTCTGGGTATGGTTATGTGGGCAATCCTGGTGCTCTTGACGCTATAGGATGATCAGTTGACCCCACGCCCCTTCTTACTGGTATGACGCTGAATCCATTTCATATAATCTTCATCACAGTCATCTGGGTGGATTACCAGAATGGCTGGCAGCTCATAAGGATGTAGGCGGCGAATACCGTCCAGCAGACGGGTTTTTAGGTTTTCACGAGACTTAATAATCATGATCGCCTCATGGTCATGGACAATCTTGCCCTCCACCTCATAGACACTCATCACGCCTGGTATAATGTTGACGCAGGCTGCAAGCCCCCTGCTAACCAATTCATCCCCCAACTTTTCTGCATCTGACAAACCCCCTATGGTGGTGTAAAGCATAAGAGCCTTCTCATCGGGGTTAAAATTTTGGTTCATGGTCTTCCCTCTTCCTGAACATGGCCGTGTTGCGCATAAGAGTGCTTATGCCTCTGCGGTCTTTTGTTAACGGTATCACCTGTCTTAAGCAACTGTTCCAAATATAGTAGTTTTTTTTTACAAACTAACATAAAGTGATAAAAAAATAACGCCATGCCTGATAACACGTATCACATAAAAGTGATAATAGGCGGTGTAAACTTGCCAGAACCTGTCGGGATATTATGGATCACATCACCAAGACACCCTTCCAGTGCCTGTCCTTTATTGCCAGTGAAGGCATTGAGGCTTTGGAAGCCCGCGATTTCCTGTCTCATTATTATGAAAACCATGCGCCTGAGGAAGCTGATGCCATTATTGCTCTTGGTGGTGATGGGCTGATGCTCCAGACGCTGCATGACATGATTTCGTTACGCAAGCCTGTCTATGGCATGAACCGTGGCTCGCTTGGCTTTTTAATGAACGAATATAGTATTAATGACCTGCTGGAACGGGTCAACAAGGCCAAGATAAACACCATCCATCCCCTTTCCATGACTGTAATCGACCGTGATGGCAAGAATTATAGTGCGCTGGCTGTCAATGAGGTCTCGTTGCTGCGCCAACGCTACCAGGCTGCCAAACTGCAAATTTCCATTAATGGGGCTATTCGTCTGAAAGAGCTGGTCTGCGATGGTATCATCGTTGCAACACCTGCTGGTAGCACGGCCTATAACCTGTCAGCCCATGGCCCAATCATCCCGATCAATGCCCAGCTGCTCGCCCTGACCCCAATCAGCCCATTTCGTCCAAGACGCTGGCATGGCGCACTGCTCAACAATACTGTCAAGATTGAGATTGACATTCTTGAAGCCAACAAACGTCCCGTCAGTGCTGTGGCTGACCATAAAGAGGTGCGCTACGTCAAAAAGGTCATTATTGAGGAAGCCCATGATATTGACCTGCAACTGATGTTCGATCCTGGCCATTCGCTTGATGAACGGATCTTGCTAGAACAGTTTGAGTAAGATACCCCTTTTTACAGAACAACGCTGGAGCAAAACGCATTTAGTTTCGAGCCTTGTTTTTGCTCTAGAATCTTTATTGGTCGCATACTTTAACCGGCTAAGCCGTAACGACAACGACTTAGCTTGATTATACTCTAAAGCTGTATTATTTTTGTCTGTTCCTGCTCTGGCACTTTGATAATTCCACCAATATTTTTGGGGTCGAGCTTGAAAGAAAGTATTCTGTCAGGTGACTTTACAGGATAAAGCTTACTCTTTTTAGCAAATACGCCCGCAACACTCTTGACCACGCCAACAAGACCGTCCTGGCTTTGGCTAGAACGCGGTATCCTGCCCAGTTTACGGCGCATTATGCCATTGGCATAAGCAACGCGAAGCCGCCTTGTGACATGGGCATTGAGAAAATCAGAGGCAATCGAAACATTCATCTCATCAAGATTATCAACGCGGTGCGGGGAAAGGAACGGCCATGTCAGGGCTTGTCCTGGCTGTAACACGATAGATTGTGCATCCTTATCCCATTCAGGATCAAAAGGCATATCCTCTTCCGTTTCACCCAGCACAATCCCTTCCAAATCTTCTTCTGAAAATTGCGTACTATTCTCCGCCTCATAAAGCCAGACCCGTTTCTGTCCGCGCATATGCCACAATACATTCAGCCCCATATCAACATGGAACAAAACGCGTGCCATAGGCGAAGAAATAAGCAAGTTAGGAGAATGTTTGGTACTTTTCATGTCTGGATTCATCTCTCCGACCTGTTTCAGGCCTTGATTGACAAGATCCTGATATTCTGGCGCATGGAGATCCATCCGTCTTATCTGTAGCCAAAACCGTCCTTTTCTGATCGCCTCAAGAACTTCCTGCCCAGAAAGATTATTAATATCTCCCTGAAACCATTGTTGCTTTGTCGATTGACCAGCCTGCTCTGACCCCTGCTCTGTCATAGTCGTCAATAAATAATATTCACGCGGGTAATTTTCAATCAAATTAGCCAGGTTTTCATCGCTAAACAGGCCTGATTCTAAAAAATTATGCTCAAGGGTAATAACCTTTTTCCCAAGCTCTTCAGCTGCGTTGTCTGGAAGTGATATTTTTGGTGTATGACTATTCTGGATGGACATGACGGCTCCTGGTCTGTTTCTTACTATAGATTTTATCCATATTATATAACGATAAAAAAGGACACCTTATTACATAAAATAAGTGCTTTACTAGGTAGTATTAATAACGTAAATGGAAACACCTTCAAGGCTGATTGAATAACATACTGACACTATGGGCTTCAAACACCTTCAAAATAATCGTTACGTTTAATCTGTCCTTTTTTTGGAACAACACTTTTGAAACGACACTGGCTGACAAACAAAATGGCTGACAAAAACATTTCTGCGCTATCCCGCCCCTCTCACTCCTACATCCCTCCTAAAATAGAAGACGGCTCATCTCAAAACATGAACTCTTTCAGTGCGGATTATTTTATTCCCCGTACCCTGCGTCACAATTCCTTAAATATTTTCCCAAAAATCATTAAAACGAGCAGTATTGTTACCTATTAACCCTCGGTAATAACCATCTATATTCATGAATTGTTATGATATACATGAAAAAATAACATAAATTTTATTAAAATTAGAACAAACCTATAAGCATTGAGAACCTAGCCAAAATTCGGCGCGTCCCCAAATACTTTAAGATATAGAAACACTGATGGCACATATTTGATTGCTATGGAGGCAATTCGGTTGACTTTAGAATATACGATTACTGTCGAGAATTGCTTTGATTTTTTATCCGAAGAATATAAAATCCTATTTGCAAAAGCTGATGCAACAGTGTTCCAATCCCCATTATGGATGGATCATATCCACAAGACCCTCATGCCAAGCCTTGAGGCGCAACAATATACCATTGTGATTAGGTCTAAAAAAGAGCAAGAATTACTGTCTGTCTTTCCCTTTGTCATTCAAAAAATCATATTGGGCATGAAAATCATACAGTTTGCTGATTTTGGCGTTTGTGACTATAACGCCATCGTTGGACATAATGAGATGCTGAAGCTTTTGGCACATGACAAAAACATCCTCAGCAAAATTGAGGAACTTACGGTTGCAGGACACCTCCTGTTATTGCGAAAAGTGCGAAAAGATGTTTTCGATCTCAGCCATTTCTTTAGGAACATGACAAAAACATCAAATGATAATACCACCTATAACTGTGTGATAGGTGACAATGTTGAAACATGGCAACAGCAAAAGCTGAGCAAATCATGGCTCAAAAATTTACGGCGCATGGAGCGAAAGCTTATCAAAGATGTTGGAGAACCTGTTTTTTCAGAACTCAAGACAGAACAACAGCTACGCAAAGCAATGGTGGTTATCAGGCGTATGCACACGAAGCGTTTTCCTGATAGCCTGATCCAACATGACACTTATAACGCATTCTATACCGAATATATCATTGCTGCTATCAAAAATGGCGATGCCGCAATGTACGCATTAACGCTTGATGACCAGACAATCGCGACTGAATTTGGCTTCTTATATAACAACTGCTACCAAGGTATTTTAGTCGCTGTTGAAACAGACAAATACTCAAAATTTTCACTTGGCTATCAAATGATCTTTAAGGTCATCAAAAATATTGTCAATAAGGGCTATCAAAATTTTGACCTCGGCATTGGTAACCAAGATTACAAAAAAAGGTTTAACGCTGAAGAAACTAAGCTGTATGATTATTCATTGGCGTGCTCTTTTAGTGGCAAGATTATTGCACCAATCTATCACTACTCGAAACCACTTAAAAATATCCTGAAAAAATATGTGCCCCACGTCCATTAAGGTTTTGTCTATGGTATCATGTCAGCCCGAAGTGTTTTGAGCGGAGTAACCTTTTGTGAGACCAATAATCCCCCCCAAAAGGACTGTTTTTCTTTTTCACAAAGCCAGACGTGCAATCAGTACCAGGCTTCCTGAAAATGCCAAAACAATGGTCACCAGTTTCGCGACTCTGCTCGCCAGAGACTTTAGCACATTGCTGATCCAGACCTTTTATTTTCTGCTACTCGCCAACACATTGACTCTCGCCAATATGGGAATTTTTGCTGGCATTTTGTCTGTAGGCATGATTATTGGCAGTACAATGGGGCTGGGCTATGAGGAACTATCCTACCGCACAGCTGTCCAACGCCCTCGACTTCTAGGAACCTATCTTGCAGGCACCTACCTTGCGCTGGCCTTATCGTTGCCCGTAGGACTCGCGGTCTCTGCCCTGATATACTTTTTGGTATTTGCCTCGAAAATCTCCCTCATATCTTTCCTTGAAGTGATGATTGTCGAGTTATTGCTCTGGCGCATGATTGAAATTTACTCCCTCCTCAATGAGGGGCTTGGCCATTTTGGTAAGATCATGAAAAGCTTTGTCTTGTCTTACTTCTTGCGGGCTATAGCTGCACTCATCTTTTGGTACGGTGAATATACCGACCTGGCACTTTGGATTCATTTTTATCTGTTTGCCAATAGCCTGGCCTTCCTTGCTGTTTGGGCACTCTATCGCCCTAAGGTTCGGTTACGCCTCCACATACCGCTTACTCTGTCACGACTGGGACACTCCTCCTATATGAGTTTTACCAGGCTGATGTATGCGCTTCAGCGTGAGATAGACAAGGTTATTATTCTGGTGCTGGCAGGCAATGAAGCCACAGGAATCTATACCATATCTATACGCATTCTGGCTCTGATCTCCATGCCGATTCAGGCCTTTTTCGCGCTTTATATGCGCAAGATGCTGAAGCAAAAAGAAACAGCTCACATCATGCGCAACAACCTGATCGTTGAAGCCATTATCTTTTCTATCATCATCATTGGTTTTTTGGTTCTGATGCAAATCCTGCATATTGCCCCCAACCTACTGGGCAAAAATGTTGCTGCTGCCAGTTTCTTTTATAGCAGTCTGATTGTCTTGCCAGCCTTCAAGATTCTGATAGAGTTCCATTCAGAACTGTATTTTGCCTTTAACCACATTAAGGACAGGGCTCTGGCCTCTGTCATTATCAGCTTCATGAGAATTGTGGCAATGGTGCTGACTGTTATGATGGCAGGGACGATAGAAAATTGGCCATTCTGGATGAACCTCTCCTTTGCCCTGCTCTATCTGCTCTCACTCAGCATGGTCTATCCAGTCATCACTGGGAAATACAAAAATATCCCTGCCCTGTTTAAAAAGATGACTTCTAAATTTCGCTGAAGCCTCTCGCAACATTTCCCCATTAACGATATAGCTGATAGACGGACAGCTCCGCACAAGTTATATAAGGACTGAATAATCAGCTAATTCGCCTTCAGATGAGGCAATTCCCCCCTGATCGCTGCACTCTTCCAGAGAAAGAGACCATAATAATGAGCATTGAGACAGAAGCCCTAATGGACCGTTTGCGCCTTAAGAAAAATTTGCGTTATTGGCAATATGGCGCGCTAGCTCTGTTCGCACTGCTCGCCTTTTCTTTGTTTGGCGGTAAGGGAGCAAACAGTACCAAGAGTGCCCATATTGCCCGCATTACAGTAAGCGGCCTGATAATGGACAGTCGCAAAAAACAACAACTACTAAAAAAGCTTGAGGACTCTGATGCAGTCAAGGCCGTGATTGTTAAGATTAACAGTCCTGGCGGCACGACAACTGGCGGCGAAATGCTGTATAATGGCTTACGCGACATTTCTAAGAAAAAACCTGTTGTTGCTGTGTTTGGTACGCTTGCGGCCTCTGCGGGATATATGACAGGCATTGCCGCAGACCATATTGTCGCCCGCTCCAACACCATAACGGGATCGGTGGGCGTGATCTTTCAGTGGGCTGATGTCAGTGAACTGCTGGGCAAGGTCGGCGTGACCTTTCATGAAGTCAAAAGCGGTGTTTTGAAAGCCACCCCTTCCCCCTATCAAAAACCTGA
>JAUTBZ010169492.1:0-10431 GCA_032361785.1 Lepetodrilus galriftensis | reverse complement strand
CTTGTGCTGTACCTACACCTATCTCATCTATACTTTGTGATAAAAAACCAAAACGATGATAGATAGCTGAAAATAGTCCATCAATAGAATTTTGAGCACTATACGTATGTGTTGAGAGATTTTCACTTACTTGCATAGAGTCATAGTTAGCATAAAGTGTACGGTCAACAGGTTGTACTCCAACAAACTTTTTATGCCCTGCTATCTCATAATGAGAAGACTCTTCATTGGCTACAAGGTAGTCTGAGTGTGCTTGTGCAGCAACATTAAGTAAATCATTTTGAATTAAAGTATTCAGCCCCATGGCTTCTCGTATACTATTAAGGTGGGAACGTGCGGCAACCTTTTCATACTCTATATCCATAGGTAAAACCGTTCTTACTTCTACCTCTTTCTCTTTAGTCTCGGTACCTAAGCCAAATAGACTCCATGCAAAAATATCTGCATTCAATATTAAAATAATTAAAAAAATACGCATAAAAACTCCGTGGTTATCAATACAAAAATCATAAAAGTAATATATAAATAATATACTTTCACTATAATGAGTTATGAAAAAATTAAATATATTATACTTGTTTATACATCAGATACTTTTTGCTCAACCAAACATAATATTATTACCTATAGATGATATCAATATACCTATTAAAAAAGAAGCTAAATTACTTTTTAAATCAGGCTTTGATGATAATGTTTTTATTGACCCAAAATTAGTTAAATACAATGAAGATTATGACTATATAAGAGGTACTGATAAAATAACAGGCTTTAGCTGGCCTATCAATATTTTAGGTGCTAAAGAGAGTGCTTTACACCGTGTATCAGATGATGACAATACGGCTCTCTTCTCAGAGATACAAACTGTAGAGGGGTACAATGGTAAAGCTACAAAAGCCATATACAATGAGGAAACACATAGAGAAAATGGAGATACCCAACTTACTTATGAAATTCTCGATATTACAGAAGGCAAATCAGATTTGTATATACGATACAGGATGAAAATAGATTCTAATATGATAGGGACTACCAACAAATGGCGGGCACTTTTTGAATATAAAACCAAAGATTATAAAGATCCAGGTAAAGGAGGTACAGGATTTAGACTTATTGCATTTATATACACAGATAAAGATGGTAAGGCTTCATGGCACTTCCAAGGAGACAAAGACTCCGATCATCCCATCTGGGAGTGTGATACTCTGAAGCTCTCAAAAGAATGTAATAATCAATTTGTACCTGTTATCATGGATGATTGGTTTACCACAGAATATTACTGGCACTGGAGTAATTATAATGATGGCTATGTTGTTTGGAAAATAAATGGGAAAATAGTAGGTGAACACCATGGTCCTACTACACGTCATGACAACCCTATAGATTTTATCTTGTTTATGCAGCTTTATGGAAACGTCACACCAAAATACCAATGGATAGATGATATAGAAATATGGGATGGCATACCCTCTAAATAAGGTATAATACCGATAATATTATACCAAGGCACAATCATGGCACAACAATACAAAGTAATCTCCAGAGGAAAACTCTTACCCTTTTTATTTGAAACACTTACAGGTAATGAAGGTTGGTCTAAAAAGACAGTGAAACAACGATTACAAGGTTCTTCCATATTTGTAAACGGTCAAGTACAAACCAAACATGACTTCATCATAGATGCTGGTGATGTGGTACAGGTGGGTGTGGCACAACGTACAGGACACCATACCAATACCCAACAAGTTAAACTAGAAATTATCCACCAAGATAAAGACCTCATAGCCATCAACAAACCTGCAGGGCTCCTGAGTGTAGGAACCACAAAAGAAAACAAAAACCATGCCCTAGCCCTACTTCGTACTCAACTTATACGTGGCAAAATAAAAGTAAATCTTTGGCCTGTACACAGACTAGACCGTGATACGTCAGGTATCTTACTCTTTGCTACTTCTAAAGAAGTACGTGAAGCGGTGATGGACAAATGGGCTACTACAGAGAAAACGTATTTGGCAGTAGTAGAGAATATTCCTAAAGTAGAAGCAGACACTATCACTGAGCCTCTTAGACTTGATGAAAATGAGTATAAAATGCATGTAGGGCAGCATAAATATGCAAAGTCTGCCATCACCCACTACAAAACACTAGAGAGTAACGACCAACGCGCACTTCTAGAAGTACGCATAGAAACAGGCAGACAACACCAGATACGTGCCCATATGGCATGGATGGGTAATGCAGTAGTAGGTGATGAGCGCTATGGTAAAAAAGGTGGACGCATGGGACTACATGCCATGAGACTGGCTTTTGTACATCCTATTAGTAAAAATAATATACTGCTTGAAGTGGATGCTCCTCGTGATTTTTATGGGTTGGTTAAATAGCTAAAAATAGCTATAATAAATTTTAAAAGGAGTATAGATGCATCTAAGTACTAAAGATAAACAAATGATTGTTACTGCTTTAAAACAAGAGATACCTATGCTTCAGGCACTTTATCTTTTTGGTAGTCAAAAAGATGGTAGTGCTACAACTTCTAGTGATATAGATATCGCTTATTTGAGTACAAAAGCACTGGGCAATGTAGAACGTTGGGAACTTTCTAAAAGACTGGCTTCTTTACTTTCTTATGACATTGACCTCATAGAACTTTCACAAACCAATACTATCTTTAAATATCAAATACTCTCTACGGCTGAACGCATCTATGGTGATGGATATGATGTAGAAAGTTTTGAGACTTTGGCATATAGCTTTTATCTACGTTTTCAAGAAGAGCGTAAGCCTATAGTAGATGAGATAATGAAAAATAAATCTGTTTTTGGCAATGTACATGCCTGATGTAGTGCTTAACAAAATTCAGACTATTGAGAGATGTTTGAAACGTATACGAGAAGAGTATGTAGGATATGAAGAAAGTTTTGAAGAGAATTTTACAAAACAAGACTCTGTGATACTCAACTTAGAACGTGCCTCACAAGCGACTATAGATATCGCCACACATATAATAAAAGCAAAAGGTCTAGGACTACCCAATACAAGCCGTGAAGTTTTTGACTTACTTTTAGAAGATGCTATCATCACTAAAAATACGTCTAAACAGATGCAAGGGATGGTAGGATTTAGAAATATTGCTGTGCATGATTATCAGAATTTAAATATTGAAATTGTAGTGGCTATTGTAGAGAAGCATCTTGGAGACTTTACAGGGTTTATTGCTGAGGTGTTTAGTGGCTATTTGGATAAAGAGTAGCTTGTTTCCCTTTAATATTTAAAAGTACACTTCCAAACACCTAACCTATCGTAGGCGATGAACGCTATGTTACCCTAGCGGGAAAATTATCGCTCACGAAAAACGTTAAGTTTATAAAGGACCTAATTTGGCAAAAAGTAAAAAATATATTGGCAAGTTGTATGTATACTGTAGAAAGAACAGAGCAACGACAGCCGATCATGTTTTTCCAAGAAAGCTTTTTGAATTAAATGAGAGAAGTATGCTTCCAAAGGCTCCATCTTGTAATAAATGTAATAATGAAAAATCAAAATTAGAACACTATTTATTGTCTGTATTACCTTTTGCGGGTACACATTCCAATGCTCATAAAACCCTGTCAGTTGATGTATTAAAAAGACTAAAGAAAAATAGGAAACTGCACAAAAAAATACAGGAAAAATTTGGTTATATAAATATACGCAACAACAGCGGTATAAACGAAGAAAGACTCACGGTACCATTAGATCCTGAAAAGCTACATGCTTTTCTTGAGTTTGTTACAAAAGGATTGATGTGGCATCATTGGGGTGGGAATATTTATCATTGGATTGTTCATTAAAAGCATTCACTCCCTCACCTATAGGCATAGAATATATCGATGGTTTATTTAAGCTATCAACAAAAAATAAAGTTAATTGTCGCTTTGATACACTCTGTATTTACAGAAAGTTATGCAGGCGTTATATTTCACTAAAACACTACAATAAAGGAAAATTATGCCATATGTAAATGTACAAATTACTAAAGGTGCAACAAGAGAAGAAAAATCAAAAATTGTTAAGGATATAACAATATCTTTGGAAAAAAATCTAGGTAAAAATCCAGAACATATTCATATTGTTATTCAAGAAATAGAAGAAGAAAATTGGGGATTTGCAGGTATGCTTACTGATGACTGGAAAAAACAACAAAGAAGTTAAATATAACAAATCATTGGAGAGAAATAAATATTAAATTGGACAGTAAGTGAATTTAAAAAATTTTAAAAGGACAAACTCAATGTTAATTAGAGACATTAGAGTTAGCACCTTACAAAACCATTTAAAACATAAAGATGCCAAGTCTGCCATTACCCACTACAAAACACTAGAGAGTAATGACCAACACTCACTTCTAGAAGTACGCATAGAAACAGGAAGACAACACCAAATCCGTGCGCATATGGCATGGATGAGCAATGCAGTAGTTTCAGATGAACGTTATGGTAAAAAGGGAGGGCGTATGGGACTACATGCGATGAGATTGGCTTTTATACATCCTATAAGTCAAAAGCATATACTTCTAGAGGTAGATGCTCCTCGTGACTTTTATGCTTTGATGAAGTAATATTTACTCCTGCCCATTGTTTTATCTTTTTTGTATTAATTATGTAAAAGTCCTGAGAGCACAAAGTACGTCATTTTGTCATTTAATGTCATAGATACAGTATGTATTCCTTCTACAGAGGTTGTGAATCAAAAACAAGAAAAAATGATCATTGCATCTTCTCTTGTATCCTCTATTTCTAATAACTTTATTTAATCTCTTTCCATATTCATATTTGTCGTGTTAACTTGCTGTTCTTGAGTATACCCTAGCTTATCAATTATTTCATTTGCTTTTTCTGTAGTATCTATTTGGTTAACACTGTCTTCTTTACTGTCATGCTTTGATTTATCTTCTGATGTTTTTTCTACTGTATTTATATTTTCTTTTACATTTTCATTTGATGTTTGATTGTGTTTAGATGTATCTTCTTGATCTTTGTCACGATAAATACCTACTAATTGTCCATCACGGATATCTAATTTAAACTCACCACCTTTATCATCTTTAATGAGTGCTTTACCTAGCTTAATACTCTTATTTATTCCTTTTAGAACTGCTTTACCTTTTGTAAAAAGGCTGAGGTCATAAATAGCTCCCATAGCCCCTTTAGTAGTTTCAAATAAACCTTGATAAATACCAGGCATCCCCCTAAAATCATCAAGTAACTTTAGTTTATATATATCAATTACATCTGCTCTAGTGTTCTCAGGAAGACCTACTCTATCACAAAAGGCTTTTCCCTCTAAGGCTAATATTTGATTTAATGCATCTCGTATTTTCAAACTATCTGTTACTCCTATGACAGCAGGATCAATATGTTTGATTGTTCTCTCAGGTTCTGCCAATTTATCACTACTCTTTGAATTGCTACTATTATTTTCATTAACTTTGCTAGTAGTTGACTGAGGTTTTACAGTATTATCATTAGCATTTATAGTATCATATTCATTATATTTGTCTGCATCAATAAATGTTATATTTGGATGTATACTGGTTAAAAAATCTCTATCTGCCTTAGTTAAATAAGATGGGTCAGTTTCAGGATAGGTTAGTATCGTTATTTGACAACTATCACCTTTATTTCTAACTACGTCTTCAATTAGCCCTTTTGCCAAACCTCCTTCATTAAAAGCATAATGATAATGGCCATTACCATCACTAGGCTGAGTAAAAAATTGATCACTAGTCAAAGTAACTGTTGCTGTATTTGCATTATTTCCCATTTTTTCAATCCTCTTTTAATTTTAAATTACCCCATAAACATACTAGTATACTACATCAAATATTAAAATTATCCATCAAAAAATGTCTTGATATTGAACATACACTAATACCACTCAGTGTTATTTTTATGCTTTATTACAATAAACTATCGTACAAAGAATCTCATAATCAATGATCCCACTATAGAAATGAGAATCATTGACGTAATGGGCACAAATACTGAGGTGTTTTCATTTTGATATTTTATATCTCCGGGTAGATTACCAAACCATCCAAGCAACCCAAACTTGTAGGCTATCCCTATAAGGACAATAGCTATACCTACTATAATAATATTATTTCCCATGCTTACCCTTTATGAGTTCATAGTTTAATACTATGAACTCAACAGTTGACTATTGAAATAGAGCCAATTTAGCACTTAACCCTTCAACTACAGGCTTAAGCACCGGACCTACACCAGGTATACTACTTACATTATTGAGCAATGTTTCTAACTGTGGTAGATAATCCATCACATATTTTGTTACTTTACCTCTAGCATCTGCTGGTAGTTTGTCTAACATACTTGCATACGAACCTAGATTATTGGTAGCCTCTGTCAATGTAGAGACTGCTGCTTTTGCGGAAGAGACATCTTTGATGCCTTTGAGTGTTGAAACCAATGAACCCATGGTTCCTGTTACATTTTGTCCAAGATTAGCCATATTTGTCTCTTGTGTGGCAGCATTATTTGTATGTTCTACTGTTTTGTTTCCACTAAAGAACATATTATATGCTATCCAAGCTGCTCCTACAAGCAGTGCCAATGGCAATAATTTCCCTAATGTTGATTTACCTTGTGGTTCTATGTTACGTGGTGCTTCATAACTATTATTACCTAAATTCAAGTCTAGTCCCTTAGGTAAAGCAGCATTGATATTGTCTTTTTGACCTGTAAACATATCTACAAGACTACCAACATTAAAGCCATTGCCTCCTCCACCCATAAGTTGTTTTTTAATCACTGAGAATATTATAGGTGCCAATAGTCCCATAATAGACTTCGTTGCTCCTTTATCTGATCCCGAAAAATTGGAGACTGCATCTACAACACTACCTAAAGTACTACTGTTGTTTCCACCTAATGCTGAACCTAATAAGTCCGCACCCATACTTAGAAGTGATCCAGAGTTATCACCACTGAGCATATCACCAATATTATCTAAGATACTGTCATCAGTTTTGTTAATGGAATTAAATATTGCATTGGCTCCTGATGGCTCTGAAGAGCTATGCATTAAACTACCAAGAACTGCTGGTAATGCCGCAGATAAAACAGATGAACCTTTATCTGAATTTCCTCCAAGCATATTGCCTACATATCCTACTACTTGATCGGTTAATTGATCTTTTATCATATCTACTAAATTAAAACTCATTTTATATCCTTATATATTAGTAATTAATGTTTAATGGGGTTAAAACAATCAAACATACAACAATGCGCTTATCCATACTAAGTATATCAAAAATTAAAATTAAATTAAAATAGATACATTTTGATATAATATCATTTATAATAGTTAATCCCAAAATTATTGGATTACAAGCAAGGATACCACCATCAAAGCATTTGAAAAATTTAATTTACATCCACATATCTTAAAAGCCGTGGCGCATGAAAACTATGAGAACGCAACAGCCATACAAAACAAGGTTATACCTGCTGCCATGAAAGGTGCAGATATACTTGGCGCTTCTAAGTCTGGTACAGGAAAGACAGCTGCATATGTACTGCCCCTACTTAACAAGCTACAAAAAGTAGTTAAAAAAGACCAAAAGGTAGTGCGTGCACTTATCATTGTTCCTACTATTGAGCTAGCAGATCAAGTCTCTCGTACCATCGTAAGTTTTTCTAAGTACTTAGACATACAAACAGTTAAAGTACAAGGTGGGTCTAAAAAAACAGACCAGATACAAAGACTAAAGCAAGGTGTAGACATAGTAGTAGCAACCCCTGGCCGTTTGCAAGACTTTATAAACGACAAAAAGATAAACCTAGAGCATGTCAATACCGTCATACTAGATGAAGCCGACACCATGCTCGAACTTGGGTTTCTAGCAGAGATAAAGGCTATACTTAAAAACTGTACAGCCCCTAAACAAATGATGTGTTTTTCTGCAACTATTTCTCAAAATATTAAAAAGCTCTCTAAAGAGTTTTTAAGAGATCCTATTATAGTAGAAGTTTCTAACAGACGTGATGTGGTAAATGCCATCCATCATAGAGCCTATAAAGTAGACAAAAAACGCAAAGCAGAACTTGCTATAAAACTCATAAAAGATTTGGGTGTAGGTCAGGTACTAGTGTTTGTAAACAAAAAAGAGTCTGCAAATCAGCTTTTTGAGTATTTTAAAAAGCATGACATTTGGACTACTGTTTTACATGGAGACATAAACAGAGGTGGACGGGCCAAAGCCCTTACCCTCTTTAAATCAGGAAAATCCCAAGTACTCATAGCCACAGATATCGCTGCACGGGGTATAGATATACCTGAGCTTCCACTGGTCATTAACTATGACTTACCTGAAGAGACAGATAGCTTTACACACCGTGTAGGAAGAACAGGACGTGCCAACCATAAAGGGGGTGTGATTACCCTACTGACTATCCATGACTATAATGCCTTTTCTACCATAGAAAAACATCTCAAACTCAATGTAAAACGTGAGATAATGGATGGTTTTGAGATTACCGATAAACAACCACGCCAAGCTAGACCTCGAAAAAAGTCACTACGAGAGAAAAAAGGGTACATAGACTACGATAAAAAACGTAAATTTACGTATGCTGCACAGAAAAAAAAGCGTGAAGAAGAAAAAAAGAAAAAAAGAAAATAAACTACCTACTAAGGAAATAGATGCGCAAGATACTTAAAATCTATCTACTTCTTGGAGTCTTATTGTCTCCTTTATTTGTCATGGCTAATGAAACCCTAAAGGTTGGTACTATAGAACGTGTACCCTTTTCATATCATGATGAAAAGCAAAAACTGACAGGTTTTTCTGTAGAGTTATGGGAAGAGATAGCCAAACAATTGGATATAAACTATACATGGTATGAAAGTAACATGTTTTCTGAGCTTACAAATAATGTATATAACAATAAAACTGATTTAGCTGTTGCCAACATTTCAGTCACCTCCGATAGAGAACAAAAGGCTGATTTTTCCTATACTATCTTCGATTCAGGTATGGCTATTGCTGTTAAAAAAGGTACTGGTGCTTCTATATGGGATTTAATCATTGATTCTGGTATTTTAACCTTTATAGGTATCGCCTTTTTGGTTTTACTCTTTGTTGCACACATCATATGGTTTTTTGAACGTGACATAGAAGAGGGAGAAATAGACTATTTTCGTGATGACTACCGTCATGGTATTTGGGATGCTTTTTGGTGGGCATTTTTAGTATTGGTGATGGGTGAATTAGAAGGTGAAGTCTCTAAACGTATACTTAATCGTATTATTGCAGGTATATGGATTATCGCTAGTCTCTTTTTTATCTCTACTTTGACTGCTAAAATAACCACATCTATGACAGTCTCAGAACTCAAAAGTGGTATACAGGGTTACAAAGATTTAGTTGGTAAAAAAATAGGTGTAACAGAAGGTTCATCTCATCAAAAATTCTTAGCAAAAAAAGGTATAAAGACACTTCCTTATGCTTCTTTAGATGAGATGTATAAGGATTTGAAAAATGAAAAACTTTCTGCCATTGTTTCTGACTTTCCTGTACTCTCATACCATGCATCTCACGGTGGAGCAGAATGGATGATCATAACAGGGAGCACCTTTAGTAAAGAGAACTATGGCATTATGTTTAGAGAAAACTCTCCATATATTGAACAAGTCAATAGTGCCCTATTGAAGCTTAAAGAAAATGGTTTTTATACGACACTTTATACAAAATATTTTGGTGATAAATAAATGTTTCAAGACTTGAAAGTAAAGATAAAAAATATCTAGTTTACTTTTGAAACCTTGCAAACAGAGGATTATGATCAGAGAGTCTATGTTCTTTATCTACAGAAAAGTCAAGTAACTTAACCCCTCTATAGAATATAAAATCCAAATGATTTCCCATAAATGACTTTACATGGTCATTTTGTTTAAATGGAACCTCTTTAAGTTCAAGTTTTTCTCTTAATTCATGGAGCTTCCTCATCCGCTTCTTATTCCAAGTATTAAAATCACCTGCCACTATCATAGCACCTTGATAGCTCTGCATAAGTTCTAAAAACCGTTCTAGTTCTTTGTTGTAACGTCTGTTTTCTCTAAAGTTTATAGCATGAATATTTAAAATGAGTAAAGTACTTCCATCTTCAAAAGAGTAAAGCGTCTCAAGTAAACTTTTATGTGGACCAACAAGACTTTCTTTACCTTCTGAGAGATATGCCTCTGCCCTCGAAGATTCTACTCTACTTGCAGTAAGTACCCCATAAAAAGCCCCTCTAAACTCTAAGTTTGCTGCTGCATTAAATGAAAAATGTGGAAGTATAAAATATCTATCATCTCTAAAATTAGCCTCTTGTAACACTAAGAAGTCACATCTATCTTCAACCTTTTCAAGATAAAGTTTAA
>JAUTBZ010169481.1:0-10432 GCA_032361785.1 Lepetodrilus galriftensis | reverse complement strand
CTGGTGACTCAGTCGAGTGGCTGGATTAGTAACTCAAGGATGAGTCACCACATGAGAGGGGGGGGGGGGAGAATGTAGCTGTGTGATACAAGATGCTCCTACTGGTCTCGGCCAAATGGGATACCCCTTTGGCTCAGTAAGTAGAGTGTTGGACTCGCAATCCAGCAACTCGAGTTCGAATCCCAGGATCAGCACAGTCGTCGGTTACACATAGAACTAGATATTCTATTTAAAATTGTTTGAAACTTGATTCATGAAATCTGAACTGCTATGGACAATGACAGCTAAGTTAACTCTACCTGCAAGTGGAATCAGGTGTCAAACTTCCAATGCATTGTGCAGCAAGATCTGTTGCTTGATTACATGACAGGGACGTCTGGCACTTGTCGTCATAGCTACCGGTAAGGTCAGAGGCTAAGGCCTTCAGGGACTCTTCGAACTTGTCACAGTTTTTCAAGTCACCACTTTGCACTTTGTTCACAACAAAACCAACACGGCTGCAACGATACATAAAAATGAGTGAGTGTGCGAGTGAGAGTGAGATATTGTATTTCATCGAGGGATAGAAACTTACCTATAAATCTTACTGGCCTAAATAATAATAAAAATAACAAATGTTTACAAAAAATATGAATTTTTACTGTCCCTTAGGATACCTTTAGCATTGCGAGAAATGGCCCGGGCCAGCGGTAATTTCGAACACTGTTTATAGGAATAACGTGAATATAGGAAATATTATGCATTGTTTCCCATGATAACCAATGAGATTACAGAAATTGAACTACTGTCAATAAACGTAGGATTTGTACGTAGCACTGTACACTACATGAACTACTACACAAGATGATGAGAGCACTGTGGAACCTGCAGAAGTCTCGCTGGTCGTAGGTGGGCGTCGTGGTGAGATACACGAAGAGATCCAGGAGGTTGGACACACTGACCAGGGAGCAGTCGGGCACCTCCCCAGCTGCAAATAATTATAATAACAATAATAATAACAATAATAATAATAATAACAATAATAATATTAACAATAATAATAATAATAACAATAATAATAATGATTATGCATATTCATAATGTGCCCATTCCATGTTGTACATTATGCTCATGGCGCTACATTATTATCCTGGTCAATGGATCTTATGTGTGTACTGAATTCCTTCCCAACTTGGCATTGGTAATACAAACAAGATAATAATCTTGCATATTCCTAGACATCATAAAGGGTGCTGCCAGTAATCACAGTACAGTCGTGCAATTTCACTCTTCAACCCGACAGTCATGCAAACTTCACTCTACAGCCCTGCAAATTTCACCCTACAGTTCCGTAAACTTCACTCTACAGCCCCCTGCAAACTTCACTCTACAATCCTGCAAACTTCACTTTCCAATCCTGCAAACTTCACTCTGCAGTCCCCTGCAAACTTAACTCTACAATCCTGCAAACTTCACCCTGTAATCCTGCAAACTTCACTCTACAAACCTGGAGTCATGCAAATTACACTTTACAGACCTGCAAACTTCACTACAGCCTTACAGTCACTCAGATATAGCTATGCAGTCCTACAGACGTAACTCGATGTAAATACAATAACTTACGTTCCATACACACTTTGTCAATGGCGACGCTGATCTTTGAAAACAGGTTGTTTGCGACTGGCAACGTCGTGCTTGCAATGACCATGGTGGTCCAGCGGTCCTGGATGCAGTCGCGGTACTGCCGGATGCCGGCGCACTGTTCCTGCAGAGTCTCGGTGGGCTCGGCGACCTCGTGGAAGGTCAGGATCCTGTAGGCCCGCGTCTTGAACGCCAGCGCGCACGCATCCGCGTTGTCGTCGTCGCAGCGCACCTCCACGTCCATGTCGCCCACGGCCTGCTGGAACTTGTAGTGAGCGCGTGCAGAAGACTGCGGGGTACAGCCTTGGCTCTTAGTGTTGATGCAGTCTCGTGCCTTCGTCATGAAGCTGTGGAGACGTGCGAATCAACGGCAAGAGTTAAAACGGTTGCGAGGACTAAAAATAAACCAGCATTAACTGTCCCTACTGGATTGGGATAACAGCCACTGCTTACTATGGCATCTCTGGTTGACTCCAGGATGGAGAGAGTTAATGCAGCATGTAACGAATTGAAGAAGAATTTGTGAATTAATATAAGCTTACTTGAATTTGAAGAATAATAATCATTTTCCTGAATTAAACTGAAAGATTCTACCAAGAACAGAATATATATATATATATTTTTTTGAATTGGCGTTTAGAGTCGCTTTCTAGAATCTTTCACTAATATCACAACTTGTCAGTTTAGGGAAGGAAGAAACCCGCAACATCCATAGTGCTGAATGTTGCAGTAAACCTGTGAGCACTGGCTGGTACTGACAGACCAAGGATGATAACTGTATTGCGATTCTACAGACAGTGCATCATAACTTTTGCGTAAATAGTGGATTTGTGAATATTTTGTAGGAAATCTGCTAGATTAGATAACACAAGGTAACAAACTAATTTATCATTAGATGACCATAGCATTGAATCAAAGCCACATTGGCTTTGCAGAGTTTCTCCGAACGCGCAATCCTGCGTCCCATACTCAAAAAATGCAAGTTTTCACGCACTTTATTAATAAAAATTGTTGGTAAGTATATCAACATGCGTCCCCAGGACTCTCAAAAATTGAAACCTAAGTGGAACCCTGGCTTTAGCTACAGTACAGTACGTACAGACAGACATCATCTTCTGGGTGAGAGGCCAGGTCAGCCTGGAATGTTTTCACGCAGTGAGCCTCGTCTACAGGACACTCTCGGATGTCGCCGCACATGCTCATGTCGTATAGCATACAGCGGGTGACGGCGCCGTCACGGAGGGCGTTGAGACCTCCGATCACGCCCTCGGCCTGCTCCACGGCGCACCCCGAGATGTTGGAGGCGACACAGCGGATGGTGCTCTGAAGGGCGCTGGAAGTGAAATTATTTTTATCAATTTGACCGTGGATCATCAACATAGGACGTCAACTAAGACTGGCAACATTAACATGGTGTTTCTTATATGAATTGAATTCAATTAAGGAATGACTGTCGAGTCAATAGCATTCATTGTGCCATGAATGCAATCGGTCACAAGACCAAATTCCATGAAGCTAAAATGGATTTCTGGAATATTTCTCTTGAGATTGGCATATATCCAACATATGTGTGTAACAAGCAACCAGACTTTATTTATTGACAAACAATTGAAACAATTCATTCCAAAATATACCAATAATATATCTTATGTTTCTAACCGTACAATAAATAATTAAAATAATAATAATGATAATTATGTTGATCAATGTCTAATAGTGTCACTCTATATGTGATGTAACTAGAAGGCATGTTCTATATTCAGCACTTGGCTACTCCAGAATCGAGCTTAACGTCACTGCGGGAACCTTCACCCATTTGCGACGATCAGACTCCTTGGAATATGGAAGTGTTCAGAGTATCCAAGCACTGTAGATAGAGCATGACTAGAAGTGTAGTGTCACCAACTATGTGTGATGTCTCCAAGTATGGCATCACTCTGCTTGTGATGTCTCAACATAATATGGTATCATAACAGGGCCATATATTTTCCACTGGCTCTTGTTAGTGCATAGTACACAGAAAATGCTATATAAACTAGATACTCACAAGCAAGACTTGACATTTTCCCAGTTGTTCCGTGGGTTATAATTGATGAGCTTTGTGAAGGAGGAAAACAGGCACTCGAATGCATCGAACACTTTGCATTTCCGTTCTTCTTCTGGGACGTCTGGGCAGATAGCTTTCGGCTTGTCGGGTTTGTCTTCGTAATCTTTGCAGATTCCGCGGGACCGAGCCAGGACGTTGTCGAGATTCCTGTCGATACGTTCCTTCATGCTGCCTTCGCATGTCTGACTGAACTGACTGACGCACAGCTTGGTGGCAATCTCCTGTCTGAAGCGGAGAACAAGAACCGTGGACATCGTAGGGCTGCTCGATTTGACAGAAAGCGGCTAGAATGTTTCGTGAGTATGTCACATAATGGCGAAAGTACAAATATAGCAACTCAGCTGACTTTCCTACAGCCGAAAAGCGCCAGTATTTGGTGACTGCCACAAGAAATTTGTCGGTTACTGTAAATCATGAAATTAACGCGAGTAGAAAATTAATGCGAAAAATGCGACCGCCATATTATCGCATTTAATTGCTGCGCATTAAAAGTAAGACTGTGTTGTATTCCATCAGTCACTACTCCTACTGCAAGATGTGGAATTTAAATAGAAAGCAATATGTTGAATGGGTCAAGCCCCGATATTACGAAACCTTTCTGAGTACGATTTCATGCTCAACTGAAAGGTTTGTTCAGAAATCCCCATTGAGCATGAAATCGTACCCAGAAAGTTCCTTAATCTCGGAACCTATTCATCACAGTACCTGCAGATGACATCACGCTCTTCGGTGCGGGTCATGACCAGAGACAGATCGTTGATGCAGTCGCTGGATTGGGACTCGACACACATGGCCGGCTTCTCACAGACGCCCATGTAGTCCAGGAAGTTCTCAGAGATCTTCAGCAGCTCCTCGAAGTACTCCTTCTGTTTGTCCGGACACGCGTTGGTCCGCGCATGCACACACTGCTGGGTCGGAATGCGCTGGCTGGAAGTTGAACGAGCGGGGATAACAGCATCACGTGGCATGACTACCAGGGCTAGGTACATGATGATTGAATCACAGAAATACTTAGATTACCCTAGGACGGAAATATACCATTTTAAAATCCAGTCTGTGTTAACTTTAAGGGTGTGACAATAGATCAAATTATCGACATATTTTTAAATTTTACCTAGGGGTCTGACTCTACTAGCAACATTTAACCCTCTCCCTGCTGGATTATTCACAAGCCCTGCTCTTTAGCATATTATCTCCAATTGAATTCTGGCATGGAGAATGTAAGGGCGATCTAATATGTATATCTCTACTAATACATGATCAAGGGACAACTAGGGGCAGATCTGACTTACCTGCAAAGGTCCTTCTTATCGCTCAGAGATATGTACGAGGCAAACAGCGTGAGATACACCTGTCTGTTCAAGCAGTACATGGCCTGGTTCATCTTACACGCATCATGCAGCCCGATACCTGTGGAGACAACAGACAGGATGCAACTCAAAGTATAATTCACCCTCGCACCCCAGCGGTACTTAATTCCATTCATGACTCGCTCCATATTGTACCCCTGGCACACATCTAGAGGGAAACCTACGCAAACGTCCAAGCAATGAAATCATTTTCCCCGCTTAATTTGTCATAAAAATCTATCCAATGACATATATTTTAGCATTATTCTATTTATCGCTCCTAAACTGTTTGGCCAATTTCTCTCGCGATTTCTCTCGGGTGTAACATGAAGTAAGTCCTGAACAGAATTAGTACCCCTTGGTATACGTAACCTTCTCCCTGCTGAATAAAATCAAAGTGTTCTATTTCTGCATGTGATCGGGCAAGTTAACTCGCCTTCAGCAGGGAGAGGGTTAAATGTGTGTCAAACTTTTGGAACATATCTCCGAAGTTTAAACTTTCAGCATTAAAACAGGAAGTGTGTGAAATTCAATTCATTGTTGACATTATAAGGTCACAGCGACCCACATTTTGTCATCATACGTTTTTGTCTTGGATCTTTAAACAGAGCTGCATGAACGTGAGTGACTCATTCTAGATCTGGATACCAGCACACACTTAATAATTTAATAATTTAATCAAAGTATATTTCTAGAATAGAACTCGGACAATTGTGTGAGCAAACATTTTTTGTCAAAGAGCCAAGAGTACTAGTGTTCTATTGTTACCGTGCTTACTATTCTGTGCTAAAGTTAGATCATGTTCGTGACCATTGTTTAACATGGTTTAACACATGTGTAGGCATAAGTGTGCCTGTTTTCTTTGACCTAGTTTTGGTTGTAGGGTATACCGTACATACATACTTTCAAGAATTTGGTATTGGGAAATATAGGAATTTCTTCAGGCCAACACCGTAAGAATATTCATCCACATGTTTATTTGAAACAATTTGGAATTTAAAAAAATATATATAATAATTTGACAACCAATGACTATACACCCATTTTCCATGAAATATGATATCATCATTACTGAACATTACTATTAACCTTATAGTTTATATTATATACCCAGGGTTCCACTTACGGTAGGTTTCAATTTTTGAGAGTCCCGGAGACGTATGTTGATATACTTTTTTTTTTTTTTAATTTTTTTTAATTTTTAAATTGTTTTTTATTAATAAAGTGCGTCCAAACTTGCAATTTTTGCATATGGGACACAGGATTGCGCGTTCGGAGAAACCCTGATACCAAATAATAAATGTACAAATACCAGTATGACACAGTATACCCCTCTTCCGGTCTCGTTGCCATGTATTATTTTGTTCTAAGTATTCTAAGTATCCAGATACAACTACACTTTCCCGGAGAAAGTGTACGTAATATCAGAAATGAACCTACAATTTTTCAAAGCATTAATTTTTTCGTTTCGGAGAAAGTGTACGAATATGGGAAATACAAGTACTTTCCCTTCATCCAGTTGTGCTCAAACCTGGGATCGAACCAGTCTGGTGTTCAAAGTAAATCTTGATTGCACAGTCGCTACCACAGGACCAAATATCTGACTGAACATAATATCAGTACCAGTCAATATCAGTACCAGTCAATATCAGTTTTGTTCGTGATGCCTAGGAAGCTACCGTCTCGGAGGCCCCACTACCAAAACTGTAGGGATATTGACCGATACACCTCACAAAGTGTGGATGTAACTCTTACATATTACATTCTGTTCAGGACACAACTAAATTTAAGGTTATTTTAACCCTCTCCCTGCTGAATTAGGCCTAGGCAGTGAACATGGTGAAGAGTATCTCCACGTTGTCTCCAGCATAGAGTGGGTTAATTTTTTTAAAGCTTTTTTAATTGTTCTATTTTACTGATGTAATATTGAACCATGTTTTAGGCCTATGTGACTTTCCTTGGTGAATGTTAGTTTTGTGAAAACAAGCTGTGGTAAACAGAATGGGTAAACATGGTAAACAGGATGGTTAAACGTAGCTTCACATTAGGTAAATTGGGCCCAGCTATTAGGTAAATAGTCTAGGTGTATTAATGTCAAACTGTTCTCTGTCACTGAGTGTCAGGTGAAAATTGTCACAGGTCAGAATAGATTATTTGTATATCCGGTCAAAATTTTTTTTTTAGTATCAACTGTTTATTGTGATATGGTTTTTTTAAACTATCTGTAGAATGAGCATTTTTATTTTTATGTAGAATTATTTTATTTACTTTTATGTAAAATGGTTATTTTAATTTTTTTATTTTATTCAATTATTCTTTTTTTTAATTAATGTAGAATTGTTTTATTTTATTTTTACATATGTAGAATTGTTCATTTTAAGATTCAGTGTATGTAAAATGTGTTTGTTATTTTTTTGTATGTAGAAATACTACCATTATTACCAACAAGATAATGTTTATTTTTAATATTGAATTACAATTACAAACTATTAGCATCCTCATGAGTCATCAATTCTTTGAACATTATAAATATGTCTGATGCATCATAAAAGAGCATTCATTTTCTTTTTATTACCTGTACTAGAGTTTATTATAAATTATAGAAAATTATTTAGTAATAACCAGAAATATTTCGAGTGCTTGAAAAGCAATAATCATTTTGTGTTAATTTGCAAGAGTTGCCGGTTGACGGAGTTGAGTATTTTTCCACATGTTCATGCTAGTGGTGAAGATCCCTGCTTCCACAGCTAGTCGGCCGGAATGGCGTGCTTGTGATGTTGTAAACTTCCTTCTAACTGAAAGTCGTTGAGAGGGCCCAGAGTTTCTGGTTCACTCAGATGTACGATCGTAAAGAACGTAGAAAATATTTCTTTGAACCTAAGACCTGAAATGTGGCTTCCCAAGTCAGAAATAGAACCAGGATATTTTTACTTTGGGGTGCAACAAGTCATAAATATTGTGCTTGGGAATACTACGAGAAGTTGTTGGCAATACTAGCCGATTCTAGCAGGTTTGCTGCAGCATTCAACGCTACAGTTATTGTCTTGCCCAAAACTGACGAGCTGTGATTAAGTGAAAGAATCTTGAAAGAGGCCCTAAACCCTAATTTAAATTTTTTTTTTTAATTTTTAAATTTTTTTTTTTACAGGAGTAGTTTTACTAAGTAACCATATTCTGAAACATTGTAGTGATGAAGGTATTTGATGGAATGGACTTACCAGTAAGACTTATAATGGCAGGTACCAATGATTTGAATACAACTGTTCTGAGCAACAATATCCTGCCCCAATTTCTCAAAACTTGAGTGTGAGATTTTCCTTAGCTGAGATTTCTCCCATTGACTCAGTGCTGTAACTTGAGTACATTTTCAGCTGGGTTTGAGTTTTTACCCAAGTTACAGCATTGAGTCAATAGGATAAATCACAGATGAGTTACAGCATTGAGTCAATAGGATAAATCACAGATGAGTTACAGCATTGAGTCAATAGGATAAATCACAGATGAATTCAAGTTTGTTTCAAGAAATTTGAGCCTGGTCAATTATAGTACCGTTATACGAGTAACTTCAACTCTTCCCAGCCGTGTGTGACGAGCAGGAGCAGCAAGACAGTTTTCCACAACAACATGCGAAAATTTGAAATAATTCTAAGTTGTCCGTTCGTGTATCATGGTGTGTACCTTCTTGGTCAAGGACTATATGTAACCACGGTAACGGCTTCTTAGTCTGTTTGTTATGTCCGCAGGTTGGGTCAGGTCGGGTCAGGTCGGGTCAGGTCAACTTGACAAAAGTTCTTGAAAGAAATAAGGAGAACATTAGGCGAGAACATTTCAAAGTTAGTTGTTATCGCTGCATGGGGAAAACGTCTCTACTATTTGGTAAATTATGTCTATAAAAGTAATGTAAATCTTAACTTTATTATCCTAGAGAAAATATTTTTATATTGTAAAAGGGCAAATAAAAACAAAATTCAAAATGAATTCATATAATAAATAAAAATAATACCATTCATACAACACATAAAATTTTGCAACCACGGTAAAAGATCCATTGTAATTGTACATTGAAGGACCCACGCGGAATCTAATCAGAAAGAATGCATTTGTCCTTCAATTACGAATTTGAACTTAACGAGAGGAGATTGGAATTCTAGACCTTGGAATTCCGTGACTGTTTGTCGGGATGCTCAGCCATATCCTCGTCAGACGACAGACAGAAATCAGCAAAGTATTGATTTTCAAAGCAACCCTAAGATGGTTTGCATGAAAAGAATAGTGCTTAGACATGAACAAAAAATGGTGGTTAGACGCAATCCTGGGATCGACGGATTTAGATTTTCTCGCTTCACAATATTAATGTCGCACCTGTTTGAATATTGTTTTTTTTGCTTCTTTGTATCGAACAATCTTTAACAATCAGAACCCATTCCTTGACGGCCTTGTTTTGAAGACGTATAGCTAAGTAAATAAACGACAAATAAATAAATAAATATACGACTGATCCATATCTGGGTTTGCGTTATTGTATTTGTTTGGTTTCAAGGCAAGTATTACAAACAATGATAGGAAGTCAAGAGAATATTTGCCTGTTTCTACAGCAGTGTAAAGATGGGATAAACACACACAATCTTGTGTTTAGATAAATTTGACACATTCGCACTTGTTCGCAGTTGTTTAGATGCTATGTCCTTCAGGTCAAATCTGAAATGTCTTCCTTGCTCTGAAAGTTGTTTATGAATAATAATAATATCAATTTTATGTTAGGGTCAAGGTTCAATGTGTTTATTGTTTCCAAATCTTGTTATCTGGTGCGAGTGGTTCATGGGTTGAAGAACTTAACACTTGTATTCTATGTAAACTATGGTGAAGTTTCTGACCAATGTTTCCTGAATGTCTAAAGCTTGTAGCAATGTGATTCAGTACTGTTATTCAGATACAGTGCTCTTTCGATATAACGCTGAAGTTGGGGTCCATGACATGGCACCCGCGTTATAATACCCGCATTATATCAACAAATATAATTGTTGAAAAAATATGGACGTGCACTTTACTATTATTTTTATTCAGGGATTGAAATTGTCACTTGTCCGGGCCATTTCTCCCAATGCTAAAGGTATTCTAAGCCTAGGACTAGTAGACATTCAAATATTTGTTATTTGTATCACTATTCAGGCTAGTAAGTTTAAAATTAAAGTTAATTTCTATCACTGATTATTATTATTATTATTATTATTATTATTATTATTATTTAATTATTATTATTATTATTTTAAAAATTATTTTTATTATTATTATTATTATTATTATTATTATTATTTATTTATTATTATTATTATTATTATTATTATTATTATTATTA
>JAUTBZ010169470.1:0-10433 GCA_032361785.1 Lepetodrilus galriftensis | reverse complement strand
AACATCTCCGCTATCGGCACCCTCTGTGGAATCTATATATGCTACGATCAAAATCTCCGTTATATGCACACACAGTGGGTGCATATAGCGGAGATTTTGATCGTAGCATATAGATTCCACAGAGGGCATAAACAAGGCCTACATTATTGTAAGTCAAGTGAGGGCGTGATCTGGAACTGCCTCATCAATTGGCCCTATTTATCGCCGGGCAGTGATAAATAGGGAGATAATCGCCGATAAATAGGGCCAACCTCATCAACTGTATGTAAACGAAGCAAGTATCTATATTCTACACATTAAATACGATTTATTTCAATTCTATGTGTAGTATCTTGTCTTTTATTGTGTATAATAATCAAGTAAAGTTATTTCAACAGAACAGCTGTTCAGAATCCGATCATAAAAAATGAACGTGTAATTTGCCAATTTCATGAACTTTTACTAGATGTCATTAATTTTAGTTTGTGAAAAGCTAACCCCTGTTTAGTTTCACTAATAAATGCTTCTATGCGCTCGTTGAGGTCCTCATTTCTCTCCATTTAGAGAAACTGAGAGTAGAAACTGATGAAAGTCTGTTGTTGATTCTAGACAGGATGTTCTTTGAATAACCTCCCTTCTACTACTTCCGGTTCCATGTATCCAATGAAAATGCGAATTCACTGCTGCCCTTCAAGATGTCAGCGCCCATCAAATAAACACGCTTGACAACTACATTTTAGAAAATATTCTTATTTTAATCATATCACTAATCAAATTATGTTGTTTTTGTTGGCATGATTATATACAATTCGTGTAGGTGCTTAGAATTAGGAAACATGTATGTTGTAATATGTATTTAGATTTATAATTGTCAGTTTACAGTTCCTAAATGTAAACAACTGAAATCAGCTGCAATGCCAAATGAAAAATAAATTGTGATGAAATTCAATAGCCTCATGGGGAGATGGAAGCGGTACAAATACCGTTTTGTACCATGGATTGCATTCAAGCTCAAAGACAGGTGCATATTTCAGTTACAAATTGTTTGCAAACAATCCAAAATTAATCCATACATGATCATGATGATACAGATGGTATATTCACTATATTGTGCAAGTGGATGTATCATTGTATGTCATTTCACCACCTGTAAGTTGCGCCCTGAATCATTACGCAAGTATATATATATAGTAAAAGTTTGGTTACATATAATGGCTGGATTATCGGGGTTCCCTTGTACAGTTGTACATCACTTTACGACTCACTCAAACATGTTATACGAAATATCACTCTAAATATTCTCTCTGGCAGATCTGTGCGCTCTGTACCAAAAGGAGGCGAAGACGCCATCATCTCCAACACAGAAGTCAACAACTTCCTGCTGTCTTTCTTTGCCGACATTCACAAAAATCACGATGAAACTAGCTCCTCGCGCATAAATCCTGCTTACTTGCATAAGATGAAACTGGACACGATGCAGAGCTGCCTAGGCTACGTGACGGAGAGACGTGACAGCCAGCTGGAGGGCGGAGGTCGAGGAGTCTTCGTTACCAGGGGAGCCGTTCCTGCTCAGTCTGTCGTGTCGATGTACCCAGGCAAGTGTACAAGGTGTCAAAGAGCCGTAATTGCCTATGGCTAGTAGTGTATATTTAAGAATGCACGGGACCCTGGTTTTAGAGGATGGGTGAGAATGCAAGGTGAGAGGAACCAGAGTACGTTCATGGGTTCAGTGCCATAATGACAAGGATGTTCTCAGTCATCACACAAGCCATATTGTTGTATTAACTACCGGTATATCAATGGTATGTTTTTCTTTGTACATCATTTTATATTTTCTTTGTCAATAAAATTAATAAAATGGTAATTTAGAAAAGAAAATTATGCAATTATTACTGTCTTTTAGCTCAGCCAGACCTACCGTATTTACTGCTAAGCACAATTGATGTCAAGTGTGTTTGTATTTCAGGTACTGTGTATCAGCCTTATGACCCAATTTTCTTCCAAAGTTTGGTCAACCCATTCATCTTCAGGTGTATCGATGGTGTACTCATTGATGGAAATGACAAGAATTTATCAAAATTCCTTTACAAGTGAGATACACATGTATATAAATAATACTGGGGTACATGAAATATTAAAATGTTGATCTAGCTATAATTATAAAGCTTATTCTGTCACAATATAATGTAGAGATACTATTAAAATAAATCTCATTCAAATCACATTAGAAACTGATGCACAGATAGGTTGAGCAAGGTCTGATTGTCATTAGATTTAGATATTATATTAATTTTTATGTGGCTTATGTACCCATTCTTTTCTGACAAATATTTTGAAACTTAAAAGGTCGTGCCACGGTCGGGACAGGATCGGCCCGTATGAGTCCTGTGATAAAACATGGCTGACCTCATGGCCACACAACCCGTTGGCCATTGGACAGTATGTTAACAACCAGACACGAAGTAAGTCCAATTAACGTCATATACTTATCTGTCACTCTCAGAATAATTAATTACTAATTTTTTATCTAGTCTAATCTATCTATCTAGGACCGAGATTACGAAACTTTCTGAGCACAAAAACGTACTCAGGCTATGACGTCACATGACGTTTAATGAACACATTTCTGAGTTGAGTATGAAATTGTACTCAGGAAAGTTTCGTAATCTCGGGGCCTGGTCTACTCAGCAAAGTTGTAAAGAATGTTGTGCAACATTAAAATTAGATGAAGCATTCATAAAATGTTTTGCAAATTTTGAAAGATTTATTTATGATAAGATTAGATATACAGTAGACCTCGCATATACCGACCTTGGATAAACCGGACACTCGCATATAACGGACTGAATCTGAAGTCCCGGTCTTGTCTAACGCTATTTGCGGCATATGCGTATAACAGACTTCGCATATAACGGACAGAAATAGCCGGTCCCAATGAGTCCATTATATGGGTCTACTGTATAATATAATTTTATCATGGAACTGTAATGTGAATTTATAGGTTGATAGAATACCTGTAAGGCTTTATGTGTTTATATCAGGTCATCCAACTAATGTGTTATCCTAAATGTGGTTGCTTCAGGTCTTTCAAATAATGTGTTTTCTGAGATGTTGTTGTTTCAGGTCATCCAACCAATGTGTTATCTGAGATGTGGTTGTTTCAGGTCATCCAGCCAATGTGTGTTACCAGGAGTTCGACATTCCCCACGACTTCCCAGTACCCCTGATGAAGTACATCCCTAACGTCCACTATGGTGCCAATCTCAATGAGCACATGTCCAACAGGTCAGTATGAGATTGACCATAGTCCACCAAACCCCTCCTGTATGAAACAACATAAATCTAAAGGAACCGTAACAAGTCCATGGCTAAGGTTGATGCTAATGCTACCATAGAGATGCCATTTCATGCTGGAGTGCACAGGCCCACAGATTATGAAACTTATATTTTTACGATTTCAAGTTCAAGAGTCCACACTCAAAAGGCTTCATGATCTTGGAGCCAGGTCAGTTTCAAAGATGAACCAATGTCCTCTTGGACAATATATAGGACAATATACAGGATATTAGCCATGCCCAGGACTGCCCTGTACACAATCTTAACTCCAAGGTAACCGTAACTTCAATACAACCTTAGCACAGCTGGAGTCTATTGGTGTTGAAGTCAACTAATAATACTAATATGTTATTTTGGAGGTAGTGTTTGGTAAAATTCATGTGTTGTGTATTACAAATTAATATTACGTTCATGTTCATATTTTTTATTTCAGAACTCTGAGGGTAGTTGTACTCGTGTCCACTCGGCAGATCTCTACAGGAGAAGAGCTGTTTTCATCTTACTTCACTGTGGTGCATTGACTGCACCCTATGACTTCGGTGGTGCATTGACTGTGACCTATGACCTCGGTGGTGCATTGACTGCACCCTATGACCTCGGTGGTGCATTGACTGCAACCTATGGCCTTGGTGGTGCATTGACTGCACTCTATGACCTCGGTGGTGCATTGACTGCACTCTATGACCTTGGTGGTGCATTGACTGCACCCTATGACCTTGGTGGTGCATTGACTGCGACATATGACCTTGGTGGTGCATTGACTGCACCCTATGACCTTGGTGGTGCATTGACTGCGACCTCTGACATGTGGTGAATTGACTGTACTCTATGAACTATTTGGTGCATTGACTACACCCTATATCAATTGACTGCACCCTAACCCTGATACCATCCTGAACAATATTTGAAGAATGCATAGTCCCAGACCAACAGATTGGCTGAAGCAGTGAACCTGAAGTTTTTTGTTATTGCCGGTCCAAAGGAGCTTGAGCATTTCTGACCAGCATAATAACACTATTACCAGCATAATAACACTATTACCAGCATAATAACATTATTACCAGCACAATAACATTATTACCAGCATAATAACGTTATTACCAGCATAATAACGTTATTATGGCAGTTTTAGTGAAGGACAGGAACTTTCAATGCTGCTGCATGGTCCTTCTGAACAGGAGATATTTTTTAGATTTTGTGAACATTGATTCAGAGACTTGCCATGTAACTTAAACCAGACTCCATCTATTTTTTGTTATCAGGTTATGTACATGTACATTTGTGTGTTTTGTAAATATGGAATGAACACAATTAAATAAATATGTGAAATGGGTTCGTTTTCACTGCTATTGGAGAAATAGAAACATAGACAAGGATTACATGCATAGATTCCCCAAGAAGTTTCACCACAAATCGGTGAAAGATCCCCACAGACGTTAAACTCCATAAGCACTCACTCCCCAAGAAGTTGTACATAACGTTGCCTCGTCTATCTGGAACTTGCAGGAACTTGCGTCTGTTGTCAGTCTGGGATTTGAAGAACGTTGCCATCATCCCAGGCAAGACGTCAGGTTTTCTGTCGTTCCACAGACCCCAAGTCATGCTATATTTCATGATTGCATCTTCGAAAATACCTACCGACGTAAAAATGTACCTTCTCCTCCATGCTCTCCCGACAGCGGTAACTCTCCAGAATCTTCCGTTATTTACATTATCTGATGTGTTAGCGCTGTCAGGAGGGTACCGTCAGGAGAGCATGGTTCTCCTCAGGCGACATCACTACATATATGGAAGGCAATCTTTAAAAGATACAGGACCAAGATATTCTGATGATAATGGGATTTGTTCCAAAAGAAAATAATTTCCGTATTAATCCTTGGTAAAGACTTTAGTGGCAATTTATTTCGCTTTTAAAAGATACATTGCTCAATTTAGGAAAAATTGGCATAAGCGTTTTTGACAAGGTCGACTTTATTATCTTTCATGTATTCATAACGTTTGTATGTATGTCTACCTTCGATTAGGATCAGATTCGCAACTAAAGTAATCTTGATTTCTAATTACATTCGATCTATTCAACCTATAACTATTTACCTTCGTAGAAAAATCAGTGACACTAATTGGTAGTAATTCCGTTGGTTTTAAATTGTCATTTGAAACCGGGATATGTCAAGGAGATTTCAAAATTCTGATACCTGATCTATTCTCCAGTCTGAAATGGACCTGCGTTGAACAATCACAGTAGTTTACCACCCATGTTTACGTTAACGGTAGATTAGTGTTTCAACAATAGAACCATCAGGTGTATTGACGTACTGAACTTGTATGTATTTAGGATATATATATACTCTTGGCGTAATGGCTCCTTATTGTAGTCGTCATCGTTCGGTAACTCTACTTGGTGAAAGCAACAGGAGATGCCCAAAAGAGGAGTGCATGTGCCTAAAACAGCAGGGAAAGGGTTAAACAGAAGACTGATCAAACTGCTAGGCAGATGAACCAGAACGTTAAATTTAATAAATTTAGTATGTCAGTTGTGCCAAGACACGATGACAGGAATAGGAATGCGCGAACGTTTTCCCATCCTATTTCAAACAGTCTACCATGTCGCCAAATAGTTTTAAAACACCGTAACGCACGAAGATATGCATACGTCGATACTCTTTAATGGCCACTTTAAAATAGACTTACTGCATTATATACATTATATCATATGTAGGCTATATAATAAAGTACGGTCCAGTTTCTGGATCACACTGGTTTACAAAGCTATGTTGTATGGTTACATTGTAACAGATAATTGGTCTTGTTGAACAAACAACATGATTGTATCGAAGATAACGCTAAATCCGTTTGCTAAAAAGTCGGTCATGTATAAATTGATAATACCCTATTCATTGTACATATAAATATTATATCTTGAACTATGATTCGTGCACTGTTAGTTATTTCGTGTTTATGCAATGTAATGTATATCTTCCTGGGGTCTGGTTGTTATAGCAAATATTCCCTCATTCATACCGTACTATCTATATAACGTTGTTCTGCTTCATATAACTCGCGCATGTCTTTATATTGCTTAATTAATAGACCTACTTTATAAGCTATAACATTGGGCCGTTGCTATTACCCCGTAGAGTTGAGAAGTTGCCAATATTTGTCTAATGTTAATTCCTTCACTAGATCGATTGTAAAACCTACTCAACTGTATAGTTGCTGTTAATCAACCACACTAGTTTAATGAATATGCGGCGGGCGTATTATTGCAGTGTTTAAATATGCCATAGGCAAGATTGTCCCAAATACACATGTCATTGCTGTTTATTTTATGGTTAACAGACGCGTTCGAGGGCGTTATGATCCGATATTACCACGACCTATACCACGGTAGTAACTATGGATAGAATATGAACGGTCCCAGTAAACATCGTGGAATATGATATGTGGATTTAATCTGACTGCTATCATAGCTATGAGAACGGCATGAATATCTCATCAATAGGCGGTGTTTGATCAAATAATCCCCCGTGAAGACAGGTAACCACCAAATCCCTGACACGTTCACTATATCATCATTATTAATTATATATGTATTTGTGAGTTATATAGAGGAGATAGCTCCCATATTCTGATACCAATCTTTCATATTCATAGTATACAATATACAGTATACAATTACTCTGCCATGATATATGCCACGTTTGTTGAATGTTTCGCTCTGTTGAACATTATTACACATGTGCTGTCGCAGAGATTTGGAATACGATTCCACTTTACCTTATCCCGTATGGTAGCCTACACAAGATGGCATATTTGGCCTAAGTTATGATGACCTAAACCTAAAAGGGATATAATCACGGTTTGTTGATTATTGTATGGTCAAACATGTTTGACGTGAAAGTTACACTTGATTTGTATATTGGGTAGCAAGTTATATTTTCCGCATATCCCACTGACATTCAATATGTTCTTCTTTTTCTTAATGTCCTTATCTCCTGATAAAAAAATACGAAAATATTTTTTAAATGTCAACAAACCGTGAGTGTTTGTCTACCATACCTTGAGCGATATGACAGGTACTCAGAGATCTCCGTCGACCCACGGATAGTTTTCAATGACAATAGGCTTGTAAATAATGCTCTTTTAATAAATGAAAAATATATGTTGTATAGAACAATGACATCAAAAATCATACAATTCGAAATACCAGCAATGTGATAAAACTATGCACTGAACTGCACTGAAAATAAAACAGAAAAGTTGGACGGAGAAGCTCCTATATCACAGACACAGGCTTGTAGGTGTGTGTTCCACCGCGGCAACGACCAAACAAGACATTGGTCCACTTCCATAATGATCAGAATTCACTTTTGCATGAATTAGAAACGTCCAATGTTATCCTGGTGGTGGTACTGCTACAGAGATGCGGCGGGAAGTGTTAGAAATGATCGTAAAACAGATCTAAACTCTTCTGGTCAGGTCCGCGAGAATCTCTTGACTTCCACAATGTATTCCAACGATGACCTCGTCACGGACAAGATATAAATACACGAGGATAGTGTCTTTCATAATTTACATTACAAGAGCGTTTATTCGTAGTACGTTGCAAAAATCTGCGCAACGGCAAATAAATTTCCTTTAGAGTAAGTCGCCGATGCATAATTGTCCGTGTCCGTGTTCCACACACTCCGGCTTGTAAGTGCCAGTCCCTGGTTCTTGTTCTCGCCCATCGTGACCACACACACAAACTTGTACCTATGACTGAATCCTAGATCCTTCATCCGGCCCTTGATGGTCTCGGACAAGTCTCTGGTCAGGTTATTACACAGGTTATTGTCGTACTGTTCACCATCGAGGTATCCTTCCAAGACCTTCTTTATCGTCTTCTCCGCCCGCGAGGCGTTGAACTTGTCGTCCTTGTCCGGTCCGAGTCGGTAGCTGTTCTGGATCTTCACGACCGGGAACAAGTTCTTTGCGCCGAAGGACAAACCGGAGATGCTGCTCCTGGAAACGTGTGACATCCGGCGGTTGGATAGGCCGTACTGGATGCTCTGTCTCGGCTCTATCATTCTAGACATTCTCCGGATAGACGGGCCCGCCATCATGCCTTCACCGTCGCGAGGCATAGTGGACATCCGGCGGGACGGTTGCCTGGCGCCATCTAGCTTCTCGAGGTTTTCCATGGTCAGTTTAGACATGTTTGCGCTTTGTTGTCAATCTCGGCTGCGTCTTTTCTCCCAGTATCGTCTCCGGCATAGAGTCTGGAAACAAGAAACCCACAAAGGATTAAAGCTTATAGCTCAATTAGGACGGGCATCTGGCTAAATTAAACGTCAGTTGTCTACGTATTTCCCTTTGGGCAGGCATGGCTATTCAAGCGGCAAACATAGCAACAATTGTTTACGCTCGGCTCGTATTGAAGACGTTTGTGTACAGGAATATCAATTATCGAGAGAGGGGCACATACGATGTTCGGAGCTTTATCCCCTGGCTACAGGTTAGAGTCTAAGGATTATGAGCTGCCACTCGGTTCCATCAACCCTTGGTGTGCCTTGTACACATTCTGAAGAGCCAAGATGTGATCTGTCGAGAAATACAGTCCCTGACCGGATCATTGCGTATGACTGACAGCCTTACCCTAATCTATGTATCTACCATTAAGAAGCTATTCTCGTCACAGAACACAACTGTAGCAAGTATACATAGCACAACCAACAATAACACGGGAATCACATTACACGTATATTGGTCTCACACATATTAACATAGTTATTACGGTCTTCTTAAAAACTGGCAAATTGCCTTTAGTACGCATTTAAAACATTACAACGCAATTTATGGCATCAGGAATTTGTTTATGGGACAGTATCCGAGCTATTTAGACAGGTCAGTTTGCAATTGTTAGTAATAATTCGCTGTAAGTATGTTTCCTTTTCATCGTCTACTCCGGTAAAATTGCAGAAGGAACCTATTGAAAGGACGAGTGCCAAATAAGCCGTACTAATACCATATGTGGATATCAATGGGTGGTTTTCAAACAATGGTGTTTAACACAAAATATACGAACATGCTTGCATTATCAATCTGAACATTGTATATCACTGACGGTGGAAAAAGAAAATTGAATTCAATTGAATTGTTTATCCATAATGCATATAAAACGTAATTCAATTATCAATCGAAGGCAACTTGATAAGAAAAGAAAAACGTTCACAATGCTTATAAAACTTAATTTAACTCCCAATCAAAAATAAATTGAGAAGAAAATTAAAAGTTAACGCATACTAGAGTATACAGAGAGCGTAATTTAATTACAAAATTAAGGCAAATCTATAGAAAATCATGTATAACAGTACTTTAGAACTCGACTCGTTGTCACTTGATAGTCACATTTAACGATTATCCTGACAGTAAAATATACAAGTAGTTCCATTAAAGTTAATCCATCGGGTTATTTATGTAACAAGTAGGAACATTCTATACACATACGAGTCGCAATTTAATTATACAACAACACATACCTATCAAAAAAGAAAATTCATGGATTTACCACACAGGTCTTTGCTTTGAAAATCGCCAACGCTGGTGTCAGTGGGAGGTTTTGCTATAATATAAACTGATCTGTTATCCAATATGCCTATTGAATAATGTGTGCACTGGGTACATAGACGGGTATATAGACACATTCGTGTTGAGGCAGATTCTCTCATACATTACACTGCATACCCTTGTTGGAGAATAGAAAAGGAGTTATTTGATTCTCTGGGTGTTTTTTGTCACTACCGTGCTATTTGTTTGCGTTTAGGCGTATGAAGACCGATCTAAGGCGTGCACCCGGCTAAATGGACCCAGTTTGTTATCAATAACCGATCGGTAAACACTGCAGAACACGCAGCACTAATAGCGATACGTTGGCAAGTGTAATGCACACAAGAGCATTCTCATATCGCGGCAGTTTATGATAAATAATAAGTACTGTATTCCCATATACTGTGAGACCGTTGACGGGTATTGCATCACTAGGGAGTTTGCCAGCAGTGTGTGTGTCTGTGTGTGTGTGTGTGTGTGTGTGTGTGTGTGTGAGAGAGAGAGAGAGAGAGAGAGAGAGAGAGAGAGAG
>JAUTBZ010169460.1:0-10433 GCA_032361785.1 Lepetodrilus galriftensis | reverse complement strand
TCCTGCCCTAAACTGACAAGTCGTGATATTAGTGAAAGATTCTAGAAAGCGACTTTAAACACCAATACAAAAAAAAAACAATACAAAAAACAAACAAAAAAACTAAACAGTGCCATGCATTGTAATAAATAGAGAGGTAACCAGAGTCAATTACTGGTAAATAACAAACTATTGAACATCATAGACTCATGGTGATGAAAATCCACACTTGATTATCTTTCCCTCATGAAATTAATTTCACTCAGGAATAAAGATAATCTGTAATCCCTTATAAAGTGTGGGTTATTGTCTGTTTCCTCCATAGTCCTCTTCGCTTAAGTATCTCCATGCTGTAAAGAGCAGTGCCTGTGCCTAATCCAGGGTTAACTATCTCCATGCTGATGGCAACTAGAGATTCCATAAATAGCATTGTATGTGTCTAATCCAGCAAGGAGAGGGTTAATGTGATTTGAATAATACACTTTATCATATATATATACAGTAGACCTCGCATATAATGGCCTTGCATAAACCAGACACTCGCCTATAATGTACAGAATCTGAAGTCCCGGTCCTGTCTAACGCTAATTACGGCATATGCGTATAACGGACTTCACATATAACGGACACAAATATCCGGTCCCAATAAGTACGTTATATGCAAGGTCTACTGTATATGCGATGTTTTATGATGTTAACAGTTTGTTTATTACTCCAGCTGCTGAAGGATGGCGACAACGAGGCAGTGTACGACATCAAGATCCTCAGACCAGCTGTCACACAACACCTGCCAGCCAACGGGAAAGTCATGCTCATCGCTGATACCGGTTAGTCAGTAATACTAGCAAATATACAAATATATTTTTTAATCATTATTTTAATTTAAATTTTTATTTTTTGTTAAAGGCATAATATCATATTTTTATGGTTGTTTTGGACTAGTTCTTAGCTATATCTGCAAAGTACATTCATTTGATATACATAAAATCATGTTTGTACTTCCAAAAAACTTTCCAATCTCCACTGCAACCCCCACTGCTTCTTACTGTATCATACAAGGGGACATAACTCTAATGTTTGCTCGCACATTCCTTCTTAGAACAGTGATGCATCAATGACAAGATAAATAGCGGAACATTTCCTTTTTTAATATACAATATTATTTGTTTTATAACTCGAGTGCTGGGGAATAAGTATATCAGTAAATAACAACTTTTGGTTGAACAAATCATGCATAATTAGTCTCAGATCGAAATTCGTTTGTCCATAAAACACTGCTGATTTATCGATAACAGATCATTTGGAAGGAAATCAATCACTGTACATGGTGTAGGTTTATCAGTTCTTTAGGTTTATGGAAATATAAATTTGGTGTTCTAGGCAGTTAAAGAATTATAAATTACAGTTAGTGTTGTCAGTGGTTTCAATAGGTGCCAGCAACCGGCAAAATTGTACATCTATTTTGGAGTATTTCCCTAATTTTGCCGTCTACTTTCAAAATTACTGATACTACTATGTAGGTCTGATTTATGCAGGTCTTTTGCCTCTTGCTTTCGTTACTCTGCCACCTACTTCCGATTCTACTGAAACCACTGGTTGTCATGTTGCGGTGTCTAGATGCCGATGGACAGACGGAACTGGTTGTTGGGTACTCAGACCGTGTTGTCCGGATATTCCGCTGGAAGACCGGGGTGGACACTGACGGTTACTCATCTGGACAGTTCATACAACACCAGAAGTGGCAGCTGGCGGGACAGGTAGAGTGGTGGTACTCTCAGACTGGCCAGTGGTACTCTCAGACTGGACAGCAGTCATCTCAGACTGGACAGCAGTCATCTCAGACTGGACAGTGGTCATCTCAGACTGGACAGCAGTCCTCTCAGACTGGACAGTGGTCATCTCAGACTGGACAGTGGTCATCTCAGACTGGACAGCAGTCATCTCAGACTGGACAGTGGTCATCTCGAAACAAACTTGTGATTTTGCTCAGCTGATATTTCTCCCATTGACTCAGTAAAATTTCAGCTAGATTTGAATGTTTGAGAAATCTCGACTGAGTAAAATCTCAAGTTTTTTTCAAGAAATCTGAGCCCGATATCAGTTACAAGGCTGGCCATGATATCAGTTTATCATGTTTAGTTATCCTCTGATATTTTAATAAAGTTATTGGCCCTAGGTTCAATAATAAGTTATTAATCTTATCATATATATATAGATTTCAGTCACTTTTCAGTTGCGTTACATTAAGTTTAGTTATATGTGTCCAATGTTCAGTTTTTAAGCTGGCCTGAAAAAGTTCTTCAATATCGAGAATGATGCCTCTTACTATAATGGGAACTTTGTACATACCGATGCAGTGATTTCTATAGATCGTTAGTGAAATAATCTTGATATGATTTCATAACAGATTTATTAAAAACATGTTATTGTTTTCACATATGATGCAGAAAATAAAAATTAAACTTAAAAAAACCACATGAATACAAGGTAAAAAAAAAGATTGTGTGTGAAACTAACCAATGGTTGATCGCTGCTTCAGATTGGGTCCATCACGGTCAACAGCTGTGAAGATGGGATGCCGCAGTTACTGGCGTCTCAGCCCGGTGGAACACTCGTAACTCTCCTACAGGGCACCAACATCAGGCTGGAGCAGCCGTATACAGAACACAGGTATACACGCACCACAGACTGTATACAGAACACAGGTATACACACACCACAGACTGTATACAGAACACAGGTATACACATGCCACAGACTGTATACAGAATACAGGTATACACAGACTATATACAGAATCTTCGCAAATGGGTGAGATTCCTGCAGCGGCATTATTCCATATTCACTCACTCACTGTATTCGGAACAGATATACCTGCAACTGTGGCATTGCAAGTTTAAGTGTCAGGTTGAATGTCTAACTAGAGGGAAATAAGTTACCGGTACTCATTAATTTAATTTTTATTCATGATGTGCTGTTTCAGTGAGGAGTCGACTCAACAGTCTTTCGTCTATCACCCGCTGGGCTCGTGTCGGGCTCGGAACAAGGATGTGTCGACCGTCATCGTGGGTGGCATCAAGCGAGAGAAGAAAGGAAGCGAGGATAACGTGCCGGCCTTCTATGCCATCGCCACTTTGGATGGTAACAGCATGGTTTACACTTATTTAGCATTTCATTTACAATCACATTTTGTACTTATATTGGTTGTCCCGACCATTATATGACCACTGATTATTTTTATTTTTCGTAAATATTCTAATAATTCAAACAACTAAAAATGTAATCATTTTCTCCTGTTCAAATTAGTAGAGTAATTATGGTATTCGGATTGTACATTTTAGTTGTAGCCGTTATCGTTGAAAATATGTACATTTGATTTGTCTACATTAGTAGTATCTTGAGCAATAAAGGTACATTTTCTTCGTTTCACTGATTTTCAATACCGTACATGTATTTTGTATATTTTTTTTTAATCCACATGTACAGGTATAAAAAACAAAATTTAAATATGAAAATGTTTAAACCAATGGATTTCATTTTAAGACAAACATCCAAATTGGCTGCTCCCTATTAATATATTACAGTATTAATAACTTCCTTATTGAAATTAGTTTATAATAGTCTTGCTGTTATTCTTGCTGTCATTCTTGCAGGCAGTCTGGTGCTCGTTCAGTCAGACAAGACTGAAGTCGACAAGATTGTGTGGTCTCTTCAAGTTGATCACCAGCTGTTTTCATTGTACAAGCTTGATGTCACGGTCAGTATGTCATAATCTATTAGTATGACCTGAGGTGCGTTCAAGATGCACTACTATTGCTACACCACACGACACTACTATTCTGCAAAATAGTGGCTGGCTTAGGTTCATAGAAAAATAGCAGAAAATCGGTTCTCACTTTGTGTCCATTCCATCCACTTAATGCTTAGGATTTTCTTACAAAACACTTCAAGATCCAAACCTGTAGTGAAAAATTAGTACTACCTATACGGCTGAACAACTTCCATAACACTACATGAAAAGTAGTGCAGCCTGAACACACCCCAGAGCACACTCTTTGAGTCTATTCGAAACCACGTTCTCGAGTTACCAGAGAACGTGTTCTCGGTTGTGAACGCTGAAGTGTGTACTGAGTGTGATCTCGTCCGATCCTGCATCAACCCTCCAAAAAGTGGGGAGTGAAAATCTGTGTTCGTTATCGATGTTCGAAACTCTGTTCTTGTGTCATGTCGACCCAAAAACGGAAATACTTCATGATAGTGTTGGTCTATTTTAACTTGTAAAAGATTATATTTTGCTGGTTACCAGGGTAACAACAGAGAGGAAGTAGTGTGTTGCTCCTGGGATGGACAAACGTATATCGTGAACCACAATCGTGAGGTCGTCCGGTATCAGTTCGAGGAAAACGTGGCAGCTTTTTGTGCAGGTATGAAAGACTGATTGTATTGACATGAACCAGCTGTTCGCAGGTTTACTGCAACATTCAGTGCTACGTGTTGCAGGTTTCCTCCTGCCTTAACCCTCTCCCTGCTGGATTAGGCAAAGCCTTCAGCATAGAGAGTGTTAAACTGACAAACTGACAATCTTGAAAGCGGATTTAAACCTTAATTTAAGAAACGAAACAAACATATCTGAAAACAATTCCATTCGGTCATGTATGTCCATAAATATTTTACAGGAAACTTTGCCCTCCCTGAAGAAGGAAATGTTCCATGCTTCGTCTACGCCACATTCAACAACCGCATCTACATCTACTACAACATCAGCCTGCCAGAAGTGGAATCCACCAACCTCCTCACCGTCATGGGAGGGATGGAGGGAACACGTCATCTTCTGGCTAAACTCAACATTAACGGTGAGTAACCTATGACTATGCGCGGCATCTCAAGGGGTATGTTCAACAGCTGTTAAGTCGACGACGCTCTCTGGCGCTGGTGGCAAGGGTTTGGCTGATCGATGATGTCGAAAGCACTGCTCAGTTTGCTCAACACTGTTCGTAACCAATAGCAGTTGTTGTCGTGTATTAGCAGAAGTTGTGGTTACACGTGTGATCATTATTAATTAAATTGGGATTATATCAGCATGATGGTAATTTTTATTTACAATTATCAAATCTAAAGAACTCATTATTTACCACCGGACTAAATTCTCCATTGACCAAACTTTTGTTTCAGTGAAACGCAAAGACCAGCTTAGACAGCTGTACCATTGGCTTCTCTATGGATGGCCGAGCAAGAACTGAGAGAGCTTCCACCCACCTAAATCACCACCCTAACCCATTCAGCCATCCTTGCCTCGTGTCGTCACTCATGTCCAATAATTCAGTTTATTGTACCCTTGTTAAATGATGCCAAAGAACATGTCTCATCAAATTGGTTTCTGGAGAAAAAATCACATAAAACACTTGGCATGAACATGTACGATGTGAGCATGATCAGTGACAATACTTGTACACCTTTGTTTATATGAACTACGAATGTTGCGCTGAATTTTACAGTAAACCTGTGAACTCCAGCTGGTACAGACAGAACATTCTTGTAAATAAGGAATATTCCATGTATAAATTATTGTATATATATATATGCAGTTTTCTGTCTTTTATAACAAGTGGAACTCTTTAAGAACTTTCTATATCAAATGGCAAGAGGAATGGCGCAGTCATTGTGCACTTAACTCAAATCTTGTACATAGCAGTTATCAAGCATCTTCTATTATGCCTCACAGGGGGAACCGCATGCGGGTAACTGCAGTTACCCACATCCAATATGGCGTAGGGCTCAAATTAAGAGATTTTGTCGACGTTAGTTTTCATATTTAACGAGTATTTTTTATATGTCCATTTACGGAAACTGCATGCGGTTCCCCCCTGCGATTGCCTGCACCAGTCTGGTCGTCACGTCCAGTTTTGGCAAATGTTTAAATGATAGATAACCACTATTGTAAAGACTATGATCTGAATTAACAGTGGTCGGATTATTCTGTGAATTTGTGAAGCTGGCCCTTCCAATGAAACTGCTGCTAATTTGAAATTTACGAAATACAATTCTACATAATTTCTGCTCAGATTTCACTGGGAATATCTAAGAATGCAATATACGACACTGAAAGTGTTTACATTCCATCAGTAAAAGTTATCTTTCATCCGTTTCTCCCATGTCAACCTTGCAGTTGGGTCTGAGAGCATATCAGTTGCTCGGAAGAGGTGTAGTGCACAACCAATGTGAAGTATTTTGATGGTCGATACACACATGCGTATTCTGCTCATTGAAAACTCCCAAGCTGGCTTATTCATCGCTGGTGTATAGTAAAACATTGGAGACCTTTTAGTTTCTCACAGATTCAACTTCAAATGTGATAATATTCCTGCATATTAAATCACATAATATTGTAAAAATATAAATATATAAAGACAATTGATGAGCACCAATGCAAACATTGGCAGTTTTATTGTATTTATACAAAGCAGCATCTCATGATCACACCCTGACTGTGTATTGGTATCACAACATGCGTTCATAATCATATAGAAGACCTAGCATTAAATTTCTATATCGCCTTCACAGGTAACCAATGGTATTGAATATTTAAATACAACAGCCAGTATGCGATCACAAGTGGAAATCGGACAATTTAAACAAGTCTGAACATTTTTCTTGTAATTCATGCTTAGAATGTTAACATCAGTTTCCTTAACCCTCTTCCTGGTGAATCAGGCTCTTTAGAGCATCTCCAGTTGCCTTCAGTGTCAGCAGGGAAAGAGTTAAAAATATAATTCATGATTTATTCTGCGTTTTACACTATTTTCTTGAAATTGGGCTACTTTTGAGTACAAAAACAGTGATTTTGAAAGATAATGTATACTTTAGTAGAACATTACGCTGCTTAACTGCCATAAACATGGGGTTTCCCCCTTTCTTCATGATAATGGACATGGCAAAAGATGAAATAATTTTCACAAAACATGAATAAATGCAAGTTCTAGGATGTGGTGCGAAGTCCGGGGCATTATACATATGCTTCATATTGAATGTTGAGATGATATAAATCTAAATGCGCAACAATATTCCAGGAAAAACACCTCTTGAACGCTGCTGTTGTAACTGCTTATGTGGGATTCAAACCATCTCATTAATCACAGCCCGAAGCAAAATGGGACAGACATTGAAATCATAAAATGAGGCACCTTAGCAAGACATTCTTTAACAAAACGCATAAGCGCATGAATATTCAAATGATCAATTAAGTGTCTAACAGTTTAAAATACAGAATTCCATTACAAATTTCAACGAAAAATTCCACATAAAGAGCTAGTGTCAATACAGATGAAATGGCACCGCTCTAAGGGAGACAACTCTGACATATCAATACTGTACTTCTCAAACGATCCAGAGCAGTTTGTATGGGGTGCATTTGTCAGAGATGGCCCAGACTGCTACGAGATCCCAACTTCAAATACATTGCACCAACTTCACTTCTTACAACGCCGGTTGCATATTAAAGTCACGTGGCACAAAGTATATACACACTGGGTTGCAGTCGCAATATTTCAAAGTCGCATCGTCTCTTTTGTTATCCAGCTCATCCGTGGAAATGTTCCATTAACGCATCTTGTATTTTAAAGTGTCCGACATTTCAGACAGTTCGCCTTTAAAATCTACATCGACCGTAAAGTCTAGATCTCTCTGAAACAAGAAAAAAAAGTATTTTCCATCACAATTCTCCTTGCATGATTTTTTTTGTCGCAGCTGAAATACTTCAACCATACGCGACAACTACAATATGAAACAGAACCCAAATATATAAAGTGATCGAGTGATGTGTAGTTTAAGCAGGGCTCCAGACTAACGTTTTGAGTTACTTGCCCGCAAAGCTAGACCCGGCAAGTTGCAAAGGCGCTATATGTTAAAAAAATAGGTTGCCTGCAGTGCAATTTAACTTGCCCCTGTGTGTAGGGCATATGTTAGTCTAGATCCACGTTAACGTCACCGCAGAATGTTTTACCCATATACAACCATGTCTTTAATCTTTTGCAAGAAATAATGCTTACCGAAACAGAACCAAAATATGTATGGCAGCCGATTGATTGATTCATTTCTTAATGTCACTGCAAGAATACCTCACCTACGTCTCAAAATAAATCCCAACTTTCTCAAAAAAATATGCTTACATTGTTAGCCTTGTTTGGGGTCATGTTGAATGTTCCATAGATTTCCTCGCCCTTCTTGATTGTAAGGTCGTTCTCGCCTAGATAGAACACTGTCTGCTTCCAATGTGTGTACGGGGCCTCGGGTGCTGAAATAGTTATCAACAGTCAGCACCTTGGCGAGTATGATCAACACACTAGTTGCTATTCTAGCAACACAAAAATCATTCGTACAACTACCTAAACATATTTGATCTATGCAACATCAAAACCTACAAAACCAATATTGTAATTACAGTAAAACTCCCTATAAACATGTTTGAACAATGAAACTTTCACAATATCCTATGTAATTATTAATATCAGCAATTGTAATTTATTTATGCTTCTGAAAAATAATGATTCAACATGATGAAAGTTTGAATTCAGTTCCATGCAGATTTCCTCAATTTTTCCCCTGCCACAACTTGACCACAAGAAAAAACACATATTTTTTAAATTGGGGCTTGGATCCACTTTCCAGATTCTATCACAGCTCATCATCTAGCAATTCAATTAAGGGAGTTAAGAAAGTTATTGTTTCACATCTCGGCAGCAACCTTTCACCCATACCCAACAATTAATATTTGATTATACTAGTCAATTAGAAGCATTCCTCATGTATCTATAATACAAATATTGCTGTGCCGATCACACAAGACCAAGGTTCGTACCTGTAGAGAATCCTGTCCGCTTGTGACATTTGGTAAACTCCATGTTGAAGAACGTGACAAGGGCGTGGCAGTAGTCGTTCCGTCGGCATTGCAGCAAGAACGGCGACGTGAACGTGGCGTCGGCCTCAGTGACCGTGTAGATATCTACCTCCTGGGACAAAAACACAATCAACAATTAACAACACAGCAGACATTACAGATGTCAAATATCAGTGAGTGAATATAGAGTTTAACGTCACTGCGGGAATCTTTCACCCATTTGCGACGATGTCAAATATCAGAATAAAAGTATTATGCTGTAAAAACTAAACCAGAAAAAACATGAAATAGAAACTGAACAATTCAGACATCATTTTCGAACCAATAAGAATCAAAGGGAATGTGTGGACTCTTAGCTTACGATGAATTCCTCATTGCCAAAAATGATTGAACACAGAAAATATAACACAAATAAAACACACATGATGTTGCAGTTGGTCTCACCTTTATAAGGCAAGAGTTGGTGACGACCTGTTTCGGGTCCACAACATCGACCAATGGCTCAGCTATCGCTACATTTCGTATAACGCTCATGTCAAACCCATACACATTGTCCCACCCTGAAACAAAAAGCAGGTTCAATTAGATGTGAATATTACATGAACAAATCAAATCCTCTACATGCAGGAGAGTAAGTGAGTGAATATGGAGTTTAACGTCGCTGCGGGAATCTTTCACCCATTTGCGACGATAAAGCAACACGTGGAAGAAATTATCAGCCTGCGAGACACATACTGAAAATACTAATCTTTATTTCACATACTGAAAATACCAATCTTTATTTCTTATAACACACAACATAATCGCTAAGTTTAATACTTCCGAGTTCTTTCGATAAGAATGTTCTCATATTGCAGCGTGTGTGTGTGTGTGTGTGCATGCACATGTACATGTGTCGTTGTTGCTTGATCTTTCACGCAAACATGATGACATTTGGTACTGGCAAACCAAGGACACATTGATGGCAGATTTGAACACTCGACTATTTGGTGAAGCTCCATTGGCTTGAATTAGCAAAGACCACTCACAGTTGATTTTCTCGTCTTTGTACTGACGATCCTCGATGCCAGTGATGTACAGCGTCGCTCGGTCTGGGAAGATCAAACCACCAGGCGCCTGACAACAAGTATAAACAGTACTGATAAACAAACAATTGGAAATTACTATTTCAACATCAACAACAGTGAAAATCCTGTCCAAAATCCTAGTCAGTTGTAGCTGAAACCGATTAGAGTTAAATGTTATGGACCCACTACAAATCCAAGTCTGGTTGCACGAACCATATTTTTTGCTACAATAGATTTAGCTAATCATATTCTCAAGTTGTTTATTGCTCTAACATTGCAGCAGGAATCTTTCCCTCATAGGTAACATTGTTCATACAATGCAACAGCATATTAAATGCACATGTGCAGTGTTTCAGATGGGCGTCGGTCATCGGACAATGCCCGATTATTTTCGCAAATGTCCGAATTTATTAGAGGCCATGCCTGATTATTTTCACAAATGTCCGAGATTTTAAAAACCTGTTAGGATATTGTCCTGAACATTGTGTTGGCCA
>JAUTBZ010169449.1:0-10434 GCA_032361785.1 Lepetodrilus galriftensis | reverse complement strand
GGAAGCGCTACAGCGGGGGGTAGGCGATAATAGGTCCTGGGCGATAATAGGCCCGCAACCAGTAGTGGTTTTAAATACAATCCTACATTTTCCCATAGGATATAAAATAAATGTTTGAGTACAATTTCATGCTAAACTCAAACTTTTGTTCAAAAATCCCCATATAACATGTGAGTTTCCCCTGAAATCATAGTATTACTAATACAGCTTTCGTAAAATCAGGGTCGGATTCAGTATTAACCCTCTCCCTGCTGAAGGCAACCGGAGATGCTCCAAAGAACAGTATCTGTGGACATTCCAGCAGGGAGAGGGTTAATTAGAGCTCGTATCGCTTTTTTTACAGTGTACATTTGTATTTAGTAGTCACCTTATTGTACTGCTGTACAGGCTATTTGTTCTGTTCTGACATTCCTATGTATCTTGGGTTTTCATCCCATCATAAACATACCACAATTACCACATTGATACGGTAGGGAACGTGACTAATTTTCTCAGTGCACACATTGTGGGGGATTCAATTTACATCAATAACATTATGTCATCACATGTATAGTTAATGTTACCAGTTTTTCCAATTGTATGTTCTAATAGTTATACAGAAGTAGTGCTGTGAGACGAATGTGAGGCTGTTTGTACCAGCAGGAGACCGTGACGAATATGAGGCTGTTTGTACCAGTATGAGGCCGTGACGAATGTGAGGCTGTTTGTACCAGTAGGAGGCCGTGACGAATGTGAGGCTGTTTGTACCAGCATAGCTACCAATACGTCATCCACGCTGAGATGCGTCAATGCTAATGCTGAACTAATGTCAGAGTTGTACGTTGGTCTGTCTGCTGTGTGTAGAAATGCTATGTGTAGAAATACTATGCATACTGTAGATATACTATTAGGGATGGTATGCGTAGAGATGCTTTTGCGTAGGGATACTGTAGGAATGTTTGTGTAGGAATGCCATGTCACTTTTCTTCTAACACACCGTCGCTCAGTTATGTCTAAGTGTGTTCGGAAGTGCTTAGTTCATGCTAAAGCGTGCACGAAACACTCTATTATTCCAAGTCAATAATCTGATTGTGTGCAAGAAATATGGCTTCATCGGCAATCTTTACCATGAAATCTTCCCCGAAAACTCATTTAATTGTCGATGAAATAAACGCTGTCAGAATGGTAAATTCCGACTTGTTGACTATTAAATAATACGTAAACTTCACTAAAGAAACACATTTAAAGTCCCACAAATACCATACAATCATTGGCGGACCGAAGACTCGTGGCTAACATTACGTCCAACCTCCTCCGCCCTCGACGCTTACTTTCTGACGAAGGTGGAGTTATCGATGTTTACCGGGCTCCCTGCTATTGGAGGGATACCATCATCAACGTCTACCAATCGCGGCTTCTTGTCAACAGCTGTCAGGCTCCTATCCCCAGAGTACCTGGCAAATATAACGGAAGGGATATTTGCGGAAATGTTGACGAAGTTCTGCCATTACTCGTGCTTGCTCTGAGGAAAATCTTACCGTGTTGACTTGTACATAGTTCTTTCCAGAAGGTTGTCCGTACCTGTTGCGTTTGCGGTAATACCACGACACCCGCGTTAGTTTACTGTATTGCCAATGTCTATCTTATTTCCGCACGGATATCGCACGGCAATTATTCCACGATAACGACAGTCCGATAGGTGATGCAAACCGGAAGTCCGTGTAGTGCACAACCAGATATACTACTAGCATGCGAGTTGTCAGTTCTGAAGCAGGTGTCCGTCAAGGGTTAGGTACGACATTGGCGCGTTGACCACTTTGATAAGTTTACTGCCCACTGCAGAACTTGTTATCGGGATTAGTTCAGAGTCACGTGATCCCGCGAGACATCACGAGAGTGCATGCTGATTCTGTCATTACCATTCTATTACCAGTACTGAGGGAGAATTTAAGCGGATACTATACCGTAATTACTTTTGGTCGTGTGTGCATTCATTCGTGCTCATTGTGTTACTATACCCCCACTTCCGTGTTACTTATACTATTTACCGTTAATAACAACAGAAGAAAAACTTTTCGATTTCAAGGAAACAAGCATTAAAAATCGGAAATCTCAGGTGTGTTTTCGTTCTAGATTTCCCGAAGGTGTATTTGAAAGCTCTCCGTCACCATGTCGGTTGTCAACATGTCCAACCACACCTGCAAACACTACCACCCGAAACAGGGTCCCATAGAACAGTGCTACGGCTCCGACGAGGAGCTGATGACGGCGATCTACGCTTTCATCTACCCCAAGCCTCACGAGTGGGTCTTCACCGTTCTCTACATCATGGTCTTTATGTTCGGGGTGGCGGGTAACTTCCTCGTGTGTTTCGCTGTGTGGAGGAATAGGTTGCTGAGAACCACCACCAACTACTTCCTGGTGAACTTGGCCGTTGCCGACTTCCTGGTGATCCTTCTGTGTTTACCACCCTCCTACACGCAGGCCATATGGGAGACGTGGTTCCTCGGAAACGCAATGTGCAAGATCGTGGAATACTACCAGGTAAGTGATGACACCGATTCATGTTAATAATAATTTCCAACATGCACTTTTACATTTGTTTCTTATGCCCTATCATGATTATAACCCGCACCCTGCTACCAGGGGCTTTTGAGGCCCGGTGTCACGTTCATACTCTACGTATGTGCAGTAAGGTAGAGAGGTGAGGTGTTTCAAAACTCTGTCACCCATATAGAACATGTTATTGCAGATGTACCTCATGGTGAACATATCTGATAAATCTACATTCTACACGTATTTCGATGTGAAGTACTTCAACTAGTGCATATTATGTTACTTGTATATATGCTATACGAAACCAAATTTAATGTTAAGCTAATATTCTCAACGCTACATGTGTAGTTTGTGAACACATGTTCAATGAATTGCAAACAAAGCATTCAGGTGACAATGATATGCTGTCAAGTGAAAACAACAATACATATCACCTATACATATTATACTCTATACACTATACTCTACTACACTATAGTCAGTACTCAATTGAGTACACGGATGATGTCACCATGATCCATATTTTTGCCAAAATAATACTCGTAGACTTTGGTTTCATAACCCATGATATGCATATCAAATGGCCTTATGGAAGAAGTCAGTCTATATTACGTACATTTGCTGAATACAATGCAAGACGACGTCTACAGCAAACTAGATCATCAGAACGTGAACACTGAATACTATTCTTCTCACCACCTCTTTACGTGCAGCGGCCGCATGCTAATAACACCCGACACCATCACAACACTATTCACCTCATGCTCAGCAAATCAGCCCCAGCCACCAGTTATGGTTAAACCCTGAGGCAAGCTTTCTTTCAGGTTTTCATCCCCGAACACTCCAGTATACCACCTCAGTTAGACTGACGCAACTTTATAATGCCGTACTCTCTTGGAGTTGATGAAGAAATTACCGGCTGTAGCCTCAAGAAGCGGAGTCGTGAAATGCCACTGCTTATTCACCATATTTTCCATTAATGTAATTGAAATTCCATTTCTGTTACGTTTGTGTGGTTCAGAAATGTGTCTGCATAAATACGCAGCGTTTACGGATTACAAGAACTCCTAAGCATGTCGTGTTTTACTTTAATTGATCCTAAGGCTAAGCTTGATGCTGATTTCCTAAATTAACACAATAACAGGCAAACCAGATAATGAATTGTTTCAATCGCAGACTGAAATGGTGCCGTATGGTTTACGCTAGACTATCATTAACTATGCAGAGGAATAGTCTTACCGCTGGCCTTGCATATAGTAAAATAATTAATTATATAAATTAAAATACTTATTTAATATAACTTACACAAATCTACTTGACCATATTCAAGACAATTCAAGCTAATGCGCAATGAACATATGCTACGCCATAATTAGAAATATACTTCGATTTTCAATGTACACCTTTGTTTTATTATACACTTTATAACTTATACATATAATATGACGAACGAATATTGTATGTGACGAATGTGAGGCTGTTTGTACCAGTAGGAGGCCGTGACAAATGTGAGGCTGTTTGTACCAGTAGGAGGCCGTGACGAATGTGAGGCTGTTTATACCAGTAGGAGGCTGACGAATGTGAGGCTGTTTGTACCAGTATGATGCCGTGACGAATGTGATATTGTATGTATCCTATCGATACAAATGTACAACGTTTTTGGACACCAACAACAAGGCTCCCCATTGTCAAGCAGACCTTCGAAAGTGTCAAATCCAATGAGGAGTCGGTAACTAACTCAGAGAGGAAAACTTCCAATAGCCAGACAGTATGCGCCTATTTACAGGCTGTGTTTCCCTCCCCACAACTTGCGTCTATTTCCAAACATTACAAACTATTAATTCAGATGGGTATGAACATTAAATAGTAATTAGTAATTAGTAATATGAAATGTATATAAGTTTGCCTGTATTCATGCAGTGACAGTCACCCCAAAAGGTGCTAACTGGAACGATTAAAATAGCACGTCATTGACGTTTTATGGCAACTTTAAATTGTGAAACAAGATGGCGGTTCATCGTCATGGCAAATGGTATATTATATATATTTACCATACCGATATGTACATGGATATGAGACTAATACAATGTAAGTACTCATTAGGAAATATATTATTTCTCTAGGAAATATAAGTATTGGTTACAATTGGATACTAATTTAATAAAATATTGATTATTGTAAAAGTTCAACTTCATAAGGTCGATGTATATCACGTTTGATGTTTCTCAGACCGGGTTCGGGTCCTGACAAGAACTACGCCTATATCCACAGGGAAAGTTATTCGGGACCAGCGACATATCGATTTTAAATTACGGAGTAGATTTAACAAAACAAGCTTTCACAACTCCTGATTCTGATCCCTGGAGGAGATATGCAATGTCCTAAGCGATGAAACATAAAGTTAATTACTCTGTCGTTATGTCAGGACACGTCTGGGTGGGCAAGGAAGTAAATTGAATATACAGGACAGATTGAAGACAATTCTCAGACAACGTATATATAGAGTTATATTTAAATGTACATGTAATGCATTCACGGACACATGTTCTGTGTTGACAACTATAGGGGCTGCTCCTTTCTAGCTGTTATGTCTGTATTTTCTCTCCGACGCATGCGCTGTTACAAAGGATCAACACCGGACAGTGTATCAATGGCAAAGAGAAAAATATAAACAATAACATTAGCTGCTAAGCCTGGCCCGTGTCATTAGTAAAAGTGCATACTTTGTTGTATGGACAACCTACAAGGAAGAACCCACTTGTACTAATCTTCCTACATGATATACTTCAATAGAATTGAAGAAATGTAGAATTTACGAAATAGAATTGAAGAAATGTAGAATTTACGAAATCAGAAAACATAATGTCTTTGAATGGATCTGGAATGGCATCACTTTCATCCTATTGCATCCTATTCATGCTTGAGGTGACGCTGGCAGCCTCGTGGTCTGACCTTTTAAGGGAATCCAGCTCGATAAGATCGCTGGATATTTGTTAAGACGACATGATTCCTACCTGTAACGTACATGGCCACGCTGTCAGCGAGTGTCAACAAGACTATCCACATGTTGGCGGCAAATGGCTGGGTCTTGTTCCTGGAATTAAATTACGAGGCTGCTATCTCGTCGGGCTTGCTACACGGAGGTTGATCCGTCATCTGTTTTTGTCTACATCATAGATGGCATTAGCTACATGGAGGTTGATCTGTTATCTGGTTTTCCTACACCATTGAGGGCGCTCGATCTCTCACCTGGTTAGCTACATGAATGTTGACCCGCCATCTGTTTTGCCTATATCATACTTCAGATCATATTCAATTGGGAATAGTTCATACATCATCGTCTTGACAAGTCGATGATATAAATCATAACATTTATGGAACATAACCATAGTATGTGTATAGTGTTTAATTAGATATTTCTATTTCTATTTTACGATCGTCAATTTTTTTCTCCTGTTTGATTAATATATCTAAAACGATCTCGCTCATCTCACCCACATCCACTTCATCTACATCCACATCATCCACGCAAATAACCATAACTCACATTACTATAACTCGTGCCACCACTGGAAATGATAAATGATTTCTGTATGATAAGCTCTGCAGGTTAAATTGATTCCAAATTAAATTATAAGCATGTCTGAACGGCAACACAAAAACCTCTTCACTGCGGACTTAAATCAGGACTAATATGATAAATCAATTAATGCAAAGTAACAAATTTGTTTCCAGTTCAAAATTCAAATCCATAGAAATATCTGAAATGTGCTTTTATATCGAAATCGATGTCACATCAAGAATAATGTCTTACCGTGGAATCTAGACTTACACGTAGAATTGTAATCCGTCTCAATCATGGGTTTGGTCGTTAACTTAAAACGTGATTTATTTATTACTTTTTATTTCTTACGTTGTATATAAAATGCCTGTATCAAGTGCATTCATAAGACGGTTCTTAAAGACAGCGTTCTTCTCATACGATATGTTAACATAAAAGGATTGTCTCATGAAGTCGAACTTGTGACATGTAGAAATATAATAGCTTTCAGTAACTATTTAGACATTACTCTTCTCCAAGGAAGCATACTTTCTATTTTAACAATAAGTGATAACTTTTGCTTGATAGAACAACCACCACCCATGGAATATCACAGCATAGTAAGCTCAACAACCCTTAGCTCTGACATTTGGCATCATATTTTACATACCTTTACATATACCGACATCCTAAACTATACACAAGTAGGCACTTTAGTTTATAGATATGTAACAATTAAAAAAAAAATGGCTTACTTATTAAATATGTAAATATTCAGGAGCGGGTTTTTCCTAAGTTGGCATATAGTACCCAATCCCTTTCTATTGTGAATAAAATATGTTTAAACTAAACTACTTATTATAAATATGTTTAAAACGTTTTCTATATGAATAACATTAATTGAGTCTACACTAATCTAAAATGCACAATGATAAGCACCAAGGTCATATTAAGCTTATAATTATTTGAAACACTGAGACAAAAGAATTCTCTTACCAACATGTAGTAAACAAGCTACGTATTAATTAGTCCTATCTAATACTTTATAAAACATGTCTTACATTGATTAGCATTAGTTAAGAAGCATAGCTCCATAAGCTGATAACACATAGTATTTTATATATTTAATGAACGTTAGTATGATTAGTTAGGGCTATAGTTATGGTTTTAGTCCAGCTTATACGATCGTGCACCAAGTAGCATCCCTCTCACAGTATTGTCTGTAAATGTATACATGCTCGTCATTGTAGATATAATCCGTGCTTGAATTAATCAATTAATTGACCTTGACCTTGCGTGCGTTCTTCCCAGATTAGTCTCCGTGGTAGCATCTCTCAACAGCCTTGCCATATTATGATTCCACCGACATGACTTAGACAAACCGATACACGGATTTGATAGTTTGTTCTCAACAATAGTAAGTTTATAGGACAATTTTACTTATGACTGCAAACAAAGTTCAAGACTTATCTGAACTCATACAGATAATTATACCAACCCTCAAGGAATATCAGGTCATGCGATGCCCGTAATGATTCAACATGGAAAGACCCGTACAGAGTTGTTCGTAGGAGGCAGGCCAATTCCCATGGAACAATAACACATGAAATAGCTATAGACACTTAGCACTTTCAAGAAAAAAATAACATCTCTTCTTTAATGAAGGGTATGGATTATCCTTGTTCACCCATTTCACAAAATCGCATTTCAGAAGTTGTTTTCTAGATATTTCGCTAAATGTGTACAATAATGCTAAAATAATACGGCTATCCAGGTAACAATAGGGTCGACTGTATCAGTCATAGAGAGAAGCAAGTCCATGTTCGATGATTGCTAGTAAATTCCTGGCTAGTCCTGATGGTCAACAGGTTCATGAAAAGTATACATCCGGGTTCTCAACATTTCCCTTGTATTATAATGGAAACACTGAGAGTCTGAGAGAAAGCCGGATGGTAAGTATATTGGACTTTGAACTGTGTATGCCTATTAATACAAGTACGTGTTGTACGTCAATCATAATAGTTATAGACATGACAGTAACAGCTAAGACGTGGAGCAATACATCTTCTAATAGGCCCCACTGCCACGATGACGTCATCACTCATAAAAAGGAACTTGCTATTCTATATTTTATTGACGTTTGACGAGATGGATTAGATAGAGATGCTCTTCAATCGTTTTTCTATGTAATTCAGCTCCGGAGTGCCTATTGACATTTGATAAAGTAAGCTAGACGCGCCATCCAAGCATCATCTACTTTGACAACAACTCTTTTTACGTAGAACGTTCGTTCGTTAACCGTCATTAAGCATTCCCTTGACAAGTATGGCTTATGAAAAAAAAACTTTGCTTTGCAATTATGACATGTTTGTGACAACGAACGAAGTGGATCAGATTATTTCCAAATACACTCTCACTCGTATGTAAATAACCATCACTAATTGAATCATGTAAATTTGTTCCACAAGTAAGTCGATTGGAGTGGTTGTGATTGTTATTGTTGATGTATTTAATATTACATGAACTTGAATTGTGTAGTTGTCACTGTTTGCATGTCTGTTAATCCAGCTCTAGAAAGGATGGGAAATAATACAATAAACGATCCACCAAGCGGGACCCAATTGGGAATTTTACAGATTAAAGTTAATACTACGGTAGTATGTGACGTATACACGATTCAACGTACACGAATATGCAAATGTATGGTTAATAACTGCTGGACTTTGCTTCACTTTACACAAGTTTTCCCCACATGTATAACAATGCCTGCCATAGGTAAATGGAACTATTGTTGGTGACAGGAATATGTAATTATGATAAGTTACAAATGTATGTATTAGAACTGATTATTGAAAGTATAATTGATAAGGAAACTAATTTATAATTTCATAAATATCATTGTATCTAACATTTACACCTGGCGTGGAATCGGAAGAAACACGTCACAATGTAGCTACGACAGTGTATAAACAAAACAGTCTTCAGCTGAGGGTCACTAAATGAAGCCACACTTCGTCATCCCGCCAGAGGTCGTTGCAGTACTCTTCCACTGACGCTCGCCCCCACACAACGTAATGGAACCTCCAGGTACACTTCCGTCACACATCTCCGTATCTGGGCTAACGAAATATACCCCGTAATTGGTCTACTGGGAAACACATAACTGCATCTCTCTTTCCCATGCGTATGTTACAATCGATACCCGTGTACGTATCTCCGGAAACGATTATCGCATTATAATAAACTTACGATGTAATGTAGTTTTCTGTATACTAGTATTCGGCTTCATCAACGACAGGTTTTCCCCGGAAGTGATGTCTTGAATGACATTTACAGAATCGCTGCGGGTAGTTCGGCCGTACGCAACATTATATTCTCCTTATTGGACAGTGTGTTTATTGGACACCGAGGTATCAACGGATAAACATCCCGTATAATTATGTTTACGACTGTCTGTTTCCAAGTCCGGTAAAGGGTTAAAACATTAAAAATATATGAACATTATATTATAATTTAAGAAGAACCGATATGTCATAATACTATATTTGTGTCAATTAATGCAACCACTTTATTTAACTTAACTTTATTATATTATATACTGTGTAAATTAATCATGATATGCCATGATCAACTATTGATAAGTATATATGCAAACTTATCATAATGCGCATACAATTCCATCTAGTAACACCACAGCTGCGAGTCGTTATCAGCATTACAGCTTGTTTTATGATCACCATCATGTCTACATGAATACACAATTGTAGTTGTTTAGTAGGTATACACGGATATACATTACCTGTAAATTAGTAGTAATTATCACTATGTGTTCATCTTCTATTCATGACTCACATAGGCTATATCTGTTTATGGCGATATAGCTATAATTTGACTATATAATTTACATGAATAATATGAATAATAATAAATGGTCGCCACCGTCATATCTTCCATTTAGATCTATGTTATATATATTCTGAATAACAAGTATTATGGAGCAACAAGAGTATGCTAATTTTAATTGTTAATTTATTTATTTATTTATTAAATTGTGGTTTAGAGTCAGTCGCTTTCTAGAATCCTTCACTAATATCACGACTTGAATTGTAAAATTGTAAAATTGCCGAGATATTTGTTGTCAGTTGTCATGATTGAATTGATAACGACACTCTGTGACCAGGAGATTCCACATCCGCTAACCCAATCACCTCAGCTTGTCAATACGTCTCCAAATAACCACACTCTCTAAAACCTCCGCTAAAAAACGTAGTACCATGAGCTTTAGATCAGGGGGCCTGTTCTCGAAGCGTTATTACGATCTTCTTAGCCTATTAACGCGCGCAACCTTTATATAGCCC
>JAUTBZ010169438.1:0-10434 GCA_032361785.1 Lepetodrilus galriftensis | reverse complement strand
CATCATAGTATGAATGCAATGTTTTGGGGTCATGTGGACCAATCAGATTGCCGGATTCACTGGATATTTATTTATTTGACATTGAAACCAATACTAGTAGCCACTAGTGAGCTAGTGATGAATCCAAATATTAATTACATTTAATATGCTGAAAAAGTTGGACATGCCTTGAACCAATATTCATGTTATTTCAAAGCATTAATAAATCTAATTTAATCTTGTTATTTCCAGTGTTAAATTAACTTAAATTACTGTCATCTATTTCTTTCATACAAATACATTTTTGAAAATATACGGTACCAGCACTCTAAACCATATAGATATTTAATCGATGATTGGATCAGGGCTCTAGACTAACATATGCCCGATGTACAGGGGCAAGTTAAATTGCATTGCAGGCATGAATGGATGCATGGTGATTGAATGATGGATGGATCAATGAATTAATGGATGATGGATACAGCCTTGTGTGGTGCTTTCAATTATATCCAAAAATATATTAATATATCATGTACTACTACTACTATGGTTCAACTTTACTACTTTTTCTTGTCATTAAAATGTTCACCCCTTAAGGCATTTCAATGGATATCACTGTCAGTCTTCAAAGCCGCTATAATAAAACGTTCAAAGAGAGTTGCATTTCAATGTCACTTTGCTGGTATTGAATGATTATGTCCTTTGATGTATACACATTACCAGCAACTGCATTAGATATTGAGATTTCCATGCACAATTGTGCTTTGATGCAGTCAATAATACTCAGTATAGTTTGATGTTACGTACATTTCAGATCATGCTTAATCAGTTTCCAGAATGCTTGCATTAAATTTGAGTTTTAAAGGTCCACATTAAAGTACATGTGAACACATCATGTTGCAAATTATTCACAAACATCTTGAAATCATTGTGAGAGTGAGTGAATATGGAGTTTAACGTCACTGCGGGAATCTTTCACCATGTTCACCCATTTGCGATATTTGTGGGAAACCTTGAGGTTACTACATTTTGTGTTAATAACTTTGAAGTACATCCATAGGATATATGGTTATACATGAAAATGTAAAAATAATTTAAGAATGTTATAATAATCTATGTCATTAATGTATGTAATAATAATTTCTAAATGACCATATTATTGGCCTAGACAAGATAAAAAAAACAGACATGACACTTTTATTGACATATGATACGAGAAAGTATCACATTTATTAACAACTATTCAGAATTAATGGACCAACGTCTTAGCATTTTATAATCGAAATGATCCGTGATGATCCAAGAGTATTAAACCATGAATATGTTGGGATTACTAACACATCCCTGGGGATGAGTACTCATCCGAGAAAGCAAACATTGCGAAGATAATCAAACTGTCAATCTTCAGACTGGCCTAATGTCTTGCTATTCCTTCCTAGTGACATCATACGACTACTCTAATAATACAACATCAAAATACTTACCAGAACTATAAAGATATCAACATATTTACACTATATCCATAATTAACAGCGTTCAGATTATAAATTCACATCATTTTGCTAAGGTATGTGTCGCATCGCCATAGTACACTTCCGGTTTTGGGATCGAGGCCATAAATTATAAAGGTGAAGGTCACCTGCATATACTTAGCCGTTTTGAGCACTTCTGTGCCTTTTTGATGGATAAATGTGCACATTTTAGATGGCAACTGTATCACACTTCGCTAAACTATATGATTTATTTCAATAAATCGAACACAGAGACTGATTTAAAACATTTTCATTGAAAAGTATCAACCTAACAACATATAACATTTTCTAAGCGTGTCGGTTGCAACTGAAGTGATTATTGCGTATGTATGACATTATGGATATTAAACGTCAATATAATAGATTAAGTATTCGTCAAAATATATACATTCCTTGCTATTCAGTTAACAAGTCAGTAATATAATAACAAGTTTGTAGATTTTAACAGACATATTATTGATTGCATATACGTTGTATGGAAAATATCATTTTATGAACTTTGACATCATAACATGGCGCCCACTTACAAGTTTCTGTTTTACGTGTACATACTTATTCTACAATAATGCAAGATTCTGACTTAGAATTAGCCCGCCAATTACAGGAAGACTTTGATAGGGAAGCTGCAACTAATATTTCATCATCATTCCAACGCAATGTCCCTACACAATCTTCACTACCGTCCATAGTTGATCGAAGTTGGGAACTGACAGATCCAAATCCGGATATTCGTGAACTGTTTCTTCAATACAACGAACACTTCTTCTGGGGCAGATTATCAGGCATAGAAATCAGATGGAGCCCAAGAATGACATCGTGAGAACTGTCATATAATCGAACTATAATACTAATTAGTATAATTAGAGTACTATTAGTATAGTTTATGATCATGATGATAAATATACGTTTACTAATTTCTAAAGTAAATAAATAATAATGGGTGGACCCGAAATACCTACAGCTTTGCCAAATTATCATCCATTTAATTTTGGCAAGGGAAAATCAAATTCGGGAGAGAGAGAGCAAACTTTGCCACATTTAGTAATTTTTTTATTCCATCCAGAAATCGTTTCACAAAATGGCAAATCCATACTTGCAAAATTTATTGAGCTGGTAATCTTATACAGTAAATCCTTCCTCATAAATTTGTAGTTTATTTATGGAACAATTTAACACGTTCAGTATACTTGTATTTCTGCTTTTCATATTGTTCCTAGTACGAGTATATTCGTAGCAACTTTGCCAAATATTTTACTGTTAACAAGTGTTCTAGCCACAGCGAATAATTACATTATTCAGCAGTAGAAATTGTAGAGGACAGTTGTCTTATACTAGTATTTTATTGCGCTTCGAATGAGCAAATATTTTTCGCCATTTAAACAAATCTGCAATAAACGTGTTAACCTTTTATTATTTTCCAGATGTGCGGGTCTGTGTGTATACGAAGGTCGTGGTGGCCTCTGCTCAGTTCGTCTGAGCTTGCCATTACTGAAATTGAGACCAAGAAAAGATCTTGTCGAAACACTGCTTGTAAGTGTACTGGTATACAGTAGACCTCGCATATACCAGCCTCGGATAAACCGGACACTCACCTATATCAGGCTGAATCTGAAGTCTGGTCCTGTCTAACGCTAATTACGGCATATGCATATAACAGACTTTGCATATAACGGACAAAAATAGCCGGTCCAAATGAGTACATTATATGAGAGGTCTACTGTATTTGTATTTGGTTTGTTCTTATGAGTTTGTGTTTGTTTTAAAAACAAACATATTTACGTATATTATTACTTGAAGAAAGGGCAAATCTAAATTAATGAAAATCAAAATCTAGGTTTTACTAGGATTTTGATAGCATTGGTGTGTGTTTATCATGTGATTTTGTTATATTTTGTATTGTCTTACTGGTATATTTCAGCACGAGATGATTCATGCCTATCTGTTTGTCACTGATAACAACAAGGTGAGTATAAAGTGGAATTTAATCTAGCTAGACTTTATGTATCAAAGCAGTGGTTTCAGTAGAATCGGAAGCAGGTGGCAGAGTAGCAAAAGTAAGAGGCAAAATACCTGCATAAATCATACTTTCCTCCACAAAGTAGTACAGTGTATCAGCAAGATTGAAAGTAGACTGCAAAATTTGGGAAATAGGTACTCCGAAATAGACGGACAATTTTGCCGGTTGCCGGCACCTATTGAAACCACTGCAAAGGTTGGTCGAAGTCAATAAAATACAAATATTAATTTTACTTTTAAAGTATTTCACTTTTAGATCTTTTCTCTCTCATTAGGATCATGATGGTCACGGGCCCGAATTCAAGAAACACATGGACAGAATCAACAAGGAAACTGGCACAAAAATTAGCGTAAGTTGTGATCACAGTTAAAGCAACAACTCTGGGATAGTTGGTAGCACAGTGGTAGAAGGTCAGACTTCAGAGTCAACGATTTAAGGTTTGAACCCACCCCTGTGATCCAGCATTGATTAATGTCAACAGAAGTTATATTTCCGACACGATCGTGATACGATGTGCACAGCAGTCTCGGCTTGTCTGTACCGTCATATTACAGTCATCAGCCATAGTTCATCAGTACCACCAGGAGATTGCAGGTTTACTGCAACATTTAACACTACAGGTGGTGCAGGTTTCCATAAATTGACAAGATATGATTTGACCGAACTAATCTTGAAAACATCTCTACATCCTAATTCAAACAAATTAAAGAAACTTGGACCCCATTTAAAAAATAAATAAATAAAAAATAAAATCTTTTTTTTTTCTTCTCCAATTATATTTGTTGTTATAACGCAGGTATTATAACACAGGTGGCATGTCATGTACCCCAACTTCAGCGTTATATCGAAGGAGCACTGTATAAGGATTTCCTGTGTTTAGGTCTACCATAGCTTCCACGACGAAGTCGCCGAGTACAAACAACACTGGTGGAAATGCAATGGACCATGTCAAAGTCGCCACCCATACTTCGGCTACGTGAAGCGCTCGATGAACCGCGCCCCGTCCGCCAACGACCTGTGGTGGGGGGACCACCAGCGGACCTGTGGGGGCAGCTACACAAAGGTCAAGGAACCCGAGGGGTACGGGCAGAAGAAAGAAAAAGGAAAGAAGGACGGTAGCACAAAGGAAAAGGGTAAGGGGTGAAGAAATGATGGATGGATGGAAGGATGTATGAATGGATGCATGGTGATTGAATTAATGGATGATGGATACATAGATAGATTTAGATAAAGAAAATACAGATATGCTAGATATAATATGAAAGTACTTTGAATATAAAAAAAATATTAAAAAAAGAATGTGTTACGATTATTATTATAAATCAAGGCAGATGGAATCCTTCATCAATTTTCAACTCTGGCTAAATACAAAATAGTTATCTATCTCTGACCATAACAATAAGATTTGTCAAAAATATTAATTTTCTATTTAGATTGGCAATATTTCTCTAACTTCATCCTTATTAATGTTTTCAGATAAACCCGACATCAGGTCATTTTTGGGGTCAGGTCAAGGGTCAAAGGTCACTTCAGGAAAAAAGCCTCCGCCTTCCAGCACAGCAACTTCTTCCAGCAAGTCAGGCGACATTTACGACAACGACAAACAATTTCCACGACATTCTACAATCTCTACCCATAATATGGTGAATGAAAAATCTTCCGATGCCGCCCTGAATCGGTCCAACAACCCTGTGTCGCGTGATGGTGATAACTACAAGAATTCGAAAGATAAACAGAATACCAAGAGCCAACCTTCAGAGAACGTCGATGGACGTGACTTGCCTAAATTAAACTGGCGCCCAGTGCTGGGAAATTCCAGGATACCTTCTAGGACTGAAGGGGTTAAAATACAAACTATTTGGGACAAAGGGAAGGTCTCTTCTGACAATTCAGATGGAGAAAATGTAAAACCCAGTTCAAAAACTTTCCAGAGTCAAGGTCAAGTCCTTGGAACTGAAGGTCAGGGAACGAGTTTTCTCGCACAACTGAGACGAGAAATTAATCAAAATCGATCTCAGGTGAAATCTGGTTCATCTTCAAAGACTGTCAGTAAAAATGAAAAGCTTCATAATGATGATAATGTAAAGGTAGACAATTATGCTCTTGATCAAAATTCAATTGTCAATCATAAACACAAAGTGACTAAAGACACCAGTCCAGGTAAAACCAAGCATGGTAAAACACACACAAGTCCAAACAACTCCAGGAATATAGAAGAATGGTTCCGATCCGACAGCAGTAAAAAGGTTCCCAAAACTCGTGTAAAAAACAATGGTTCATTACATTCAACCCCTTCTCCCAAAATGGATCAGTCCAATGGTTTCGGACTGAGATTCCGAAGTGGATCGGATACCAGCGACAGCATTTGGGAAGACGACAATTTTACAAGTCCACGAAAACCGCTGTTTAAGAAAGTGAATCCAGCTTCTAACTTCACTTCTTCACCACAGAAGAGAATATCTTTGTACAATACCGCTTCCTCGTATACGCCGTCGGCAAGTGCTTCCAAGGGAGATAATTCAAGTGGAGGTGGTGATGGTGCAAAGAGTAAACATTCTACGCATTCTGTGTTGGATAGTAACAGTAATGATGGTAAAAAGGGCGGGAAGTTCACGTCTTGGACACGACGACCCCGGTACAGCACATCTGACGATAGTGATGTAGAAGAAATTCTGCCGCCATTTAAGAGGTTCAAAGGTGGAAACAAGGACAAAGGAAAATCGATCAAACTTAAACATCCAGATGAAGTCTTTCAGAAAATCAAGAAGAAAAATGATAAGAAAGATGGTGTAAAGGGAAAGACATTGATAACAAATAAACGTCACGACAAAAAAGAGAAAGATGTGAAGGGTTCAGATCACGGGGCAAGGGGAGATAATTCTAGTGATCAGGCTTGTCCAGTGTGTCAAACAATGGTACCCGTGTCACAAATTAATTCACATTTGGATCAGTGTTTAACTTTTGACTAGTTCGGTCACTTCTGTGAAGTGGAAATCATTAAGAATTTGATATTTCATGTACATTTCAACGACTATTACGTATGTATAAACCCATGTGCAATAATACAATTTTCTGCAACAAAACGATCCTGGTTGCATCTGAATCAATGGTTGGAAAAAGTTCCAATGTACATTAACATTTTCAGTTAGTTTGTTTAAATTACTTTATGACACCTTTACAAGACCCAATTTAAGTGTGTTTTTTTACATGTGGGTGAAATATTCCCTCGCCGACATCTACCAATATTTAAAATTAGAAGAAGAAAAAATGTTTTCATTGTGAACCCTGCACTTACAGTAGCCAATCTGATCAGCTTTTAAACAAAACTTGTTTGTGTATTATTACATCTTTCCGGTACATCTCATTTCACTGGTTCTTCCATTTTTTACATGTAATCTTCCTGATGGTCTCATCGCAAATGGGTGAAAGATTCCTGCAGTGACGTTAAAACTCCATATATCACTCACTCACTCCTGCTGGTCATCACGACAAAGACCTTGGATCTTGGTTTTGTAGCGTAGCAGAAGTGAACAAAGATTAAATGTTAATTATATGAACATGTTCTTTCTAGTGTGATTCCCGCAGCGACGTTAAACTCCATATTCACTGGACTAGGTGAATCACAGGCATAGCTTATCTCATACAAGTTTTTCTTCTACTTGGCTAAATATGTTTCTGACTGGAATAACATACTATGAAGAGAAACTGCTGATGGAACTTTCATTGAAAGACTATTTGTAATCCATGACTGAGAGTGAATTATTGTGCAATCCATGATGATCATTAATTGACAACACAGAATATAAGAATGGTAGAACCAAGTTTTTATTCATTCATAATAATTATCTTTCAAAAGTCATATCAGGGGAGCTGACTGAAAGTGTAGAAATAAATACATACAGCATACTGATACACTGACTTACAAGCGTAAAGCTTTCAGTTAAATTGGTCAGTGAATTGCACAACACAATTCATGATACAAATCATTCTAATGATGTTAACAAATAAGCAGAATACATAATACATCATGTACATGTAAGTATTACAAATTTACATTAATACAGTAATGCCTTACTCAGTAAGTTACTGTTTTAATACAATACCGTTAGATTAAATACGGGCGTATCATAGAATTGTACAAAAATGCATGTACAGTATACAAAAACATCCTCTCACACCAGGGATACTTTATTACGCTCAGGACTCGCTGCATAGTACCACAGTGAAGTGTGAACGTAATTAAAGGTACCCCTGGGGTGCGAGGATGAGAATTGTACAAAAATGCATGTACAGTATAAAAACAAACTATTGAGCATGCAGAGGTAATCTCAAATAATCGGAATATTGACATTATGGTCATTCAAGAATGTGAAGAATTTAAACGTCTTGATGTCATTAGTTGACACTTCTGTCCATTGTTCTTGGGACTTGTGAAGGAACATGCATATCTATGAATGAATGGATCGTTGAAGTGGATAAATGATGCCTTGATGGCAGTGTTAGAAATTAAGAAAATAATACGGGGGTCCTTCTCCATAGGTCGAATGTTAATGGTGGTCAAATCTGCAGTTTGCAGGGCATTCCATAGACACCATTAGCATTGCAGATTTCTGTATACGACTCCAAGGACCCCGTTAAATTCTAATGCTGCTTGATGGAAATGATCACTCTGGGCTAGGTTTTTGCAAACATTGGCGAGCTTCTTTCTCTGCAGTCCATTCAGTCCCGGAAAAATTCCCTCCACAAGCACCATAGAACATTCGCGAGGTTAGCCAAAATCTTTCCTTGTTGAACATGCACCAGTTCACGCAATGAAGTAAAGAGACTGTTACGTCACACTAACAGTTTTTTTGCATTAAAATAACGGTTGAAAACAGTTGCTTAATAGTTGTTTGTTGTGTTATCACTGTTCATGGTGTTCTCTGTTTCTCAGTAGATTATAAAATTAATGTTCAGTGTTGGTAAACAAACCAAACACATCAAATCATTAGGATCATAGCCGCCTTAGCCTTAGGATCACATTTTGTCAACTATTTGAGAAAACACCAAGATGTGTTTGGTTACTTCTTTTGTAATCTGTTCCTTTGATGCATTGGGATTGTCTTTGACATATTTGACAATTGCCGCAATGGTTTGATTACGTAATGCGTCTATTTCTCTCCGGCCACTCAGCCTGCTCCAAAGTTCAGCTCCAACTCGGGCTGTTGTGATTTTTTGCAAAGTTTCTGTGTCGCCCGTGTTCAGCCACAATAGAGTTCCCATCTCCTGCAGGAGTTCACCATTATCCAGGGACCAGGTAGACAAATCCATGTCTATTTATTCACACGATATTACTTGCCAGCCTACTTAGAATAAAAAAATATCTGGGACAGTGTTTACACGAAATTCTGAAATAGTATTTCCCACACGACTACTGTATAGATATATTGGTAATTAATGCAGTGGTCAGCTGGTGGTGTCAGTACGTTGTTTGACAGTTTATAACACTTTATATTTAATAAATATATATAGTAATAGTAATAGCAGAATACTTTCGCCAACGAATTTGTACTGTGACAATTATTTGTATTGAGATTGATAAAAGTAGATATATTATAATAAAAGCGAAAATGTATTTGGATAATCATATTGTGTTCAGTAGGTCCTAATGAATTCAATGAATTCTATACATTTTATGTCCTTTTTAGGCTTAGACAAGTTAGTGTGACGCTCAATTAGCTACTAGTATATAGATTATGTTGATGTATCATATATCAACAGCAGAAGACCTGCAACACATGTAGCACATCACTTGCGAAAACTACTTCACTGGCTGACGAACTAATGATGATAATGGTGACGCGGCAACACCGATCACCGATGGACGATCACGAAAAGAATCGTTGATAATCGTAAAGTAGTACCCGGATCATTATAGCCTACTACTATATTTTATATTAGTATTTCCAAGGAAAGTTCTATACCTGTTTTGTATGTAAAGAACAATGTCACTTTATTATATGTGTGGTCCCAAATTCTAGGGGGCATACTCAAATGGAAGCTGCCGTAAGTTTCCAGCAACAAGTGAGCAATACTAGTGCTAAAACGAAGGTTCTAGATTGTGGAATTCAACCATGCCATTGTGTAACACGTGGTAACGTCACGGTATTACCATTATCATGGGCGTAGCCAGGAGTGAAATGCAACACAGGTCCACATGTTACCATGCAAATGGAGCTGCGGGGTCAAAGACTTTGTTTATTAATGGTCTACACTTTGTTTATTAATGGTACTCAGTAAATTACTGTTTTAATACAATACCGTTAGATTAAATACGGGTGTATCATAGAATTGTACAAAAATGCATGTACAGTATAAAAACAAACTATTGAGCATGCAGAGGTAATCGCAAATAAACACAAATATTGACATTATTATGGTCATACAAGAATGTGAAGAATTTAAAGTCTTGATGTCATTAGTTGACACTTCTGTCCATTGTTCTTGGACTTGTGCAGGAACATGCATATCTATGAATGAATGGATCGTTGAAGTGGATAGATGATGCCTTGATGGCAGTGTTAGAAATTATGAAAATAATATGGGGGTCCTTCTCCATAGGTCGAATGTTAATGGTGGTCAAATCTGCAGTTTGCAGGGCATTCTACACTACAGGCACGGGTCTTCTAGCATATATATAATAGTATATGCTACCATAGACTAGTGTACAGACAGTATACGGGGGTAGAAATAACGCCTGCCCGCGGGACAAAGGCACCCAAAACCATTGTGCTAGCTTCATTTCTGGCGTACCCTTCTGTCCCTATTGATTTTCAATAGTCCGTTCTGTTTTGTTTGAATATATAAATCAAAGTTTATGACACATAACTATATATAATCACATAGTCGTATGTTTCTATTATGATT
>JAUTBZ010169437.1:0-23944 GCA_032361785.1 Lepetodrilus galriftensis | reverse complement strand
AACCAAACCATTCCAAGCAAATTGTAAATAATAGATTCACATTTCTTTGATAAAGACCACGTTTCTTAAAGAATTACTAACGTAAAATTCATCAAAACATCAACATGTTGACAAAAGTATACACTTAGAAATATTCAATTAAGATTGTTTAACCCTCTCCCTGCTGGATTAGGCACAGACACAGCTATTTAGGGCATCTCAGGTTGCCTTCAGCATAGAGAGGGTTAATATCAAATACTAACAAAATATTCAGTTACGATATTGTGTTACAATCTTGTTTAATATCAAACACAGTCCACCAATGGGTTCATGCATTTAAGAAACCATCAGATTTAATCAACATCCCTTCACGGCTTAGACTTTTGTATTAGGAATGCGTCTACAGAGCTGATCAAAGTATCCGTGTAACGAGAACTTTTCGGATATTTTGACAAGAAATGATGTTCAAATTACATTACCATTGACAAGCAATGGAAAATGTAATAGTGTAGTGGAGTTAGAACACCAGTGAGTGGCACAAATTATATTAAATATATATAGTTTTATACCCTCGTCGCCTCCAGTTCCCAAGACTATATTCCACCAACTATTGTTGTATTCTACGTGAAATTCCATTCATATACTCCTCAATATCAGTCAAGTATTTTGAGATCCATTTACGAAATCAAGGATTTCTTTTCTCTAAAAGTTATGTTTTCAAATGTTGCTTTACAAGTTTTTAATTACCAGAAGGATACAACTATATAATTAAACTAACTTCAATAAGATTAATTTTTGAGTTTGACAAGACTTAGTGTTGTTAGTAAAGCATCAATACTGGAAAGTATGTGAACATCTTCCTAATCAATTTTGGAATGCAAGAAACATATGCATTACATATTTCTATTTAAATACCATACATGATGAAAACTTAGATGAAACGTTAATGAGCACTAGATTTCAAACATATAAATTTAATATGTGGCATTTTCCTTCTCAATCATCAAATATCATATCTTTGGTAAGCAAATAAGCTAATTCCAAAACAAATTTTCCTAAAATTAGATATAGGAGGTGGTATAGAAAGTAGCACCTTGCGTTTCTGTCATTCCAATGAAGACTATCTTCCTGCCAACTAGTTAACCCTTGTTTCTTTTTCAATTTATGCACCAGTAGAGATAACGCACATGCAGCGTAACAGGAAGCAAACGACTACAGCCATTCTGAAGTCTTGTCGATGTAATGAAAAGTAACGACAAGTTCCAACAACATCCCTGATTCCATTAGATTTCCTCTTTTCACCACCTGCCAAATGGTTCATTTCATCAGAAGACGCTCTCGGCTTTTTCTACTCTGGAGAACAAATTTTCACTTTTCCTTGAGTCTTAGTATAGCTGGAAGGAATGAGACAGTTTTAGGGGAAAGTTTATCTGGTTTATAAGTCAGTAATGTGGTTTCTCTGTGGCGAGTTGTGAATCAAACGTGACCCTCTACACCCAGTTGGATCTTCTACGTGGCTAGAAATGTTCACACTTACACGAGAGGTTCGGCTTGATTGGATAAATCATTGCCAATTTCAGTACGCTTATGGAAGAAGTCTCGGTGCAAAATGCAATGGCAGTAAATTTTGATTAAAGAATTTGTCAAATTGTTATCTGTTATCTAGTCATCTGGACGCTAGTACCTGGTGCATCTGCCAAAGGTGAAATTTCCAAACTGACAAAATAAATGTAATTTGGAAAATAACAAGAACATGGGGTTACATAGACATTGATAAATATCTCAGGGAATGTCATTATAATTATTTATGAATACCGTAATTTGTTCATAGATTTTTCAAATTACCATTCTCAATGAAATACAATTAATGTTATTTTAGTACTATACACATTTATATATAGTGAAAATATACATAAAATTATACGGATAAACGTTTCCAGCTGAACCATCTCCATAAGGACAAATCTAGATGTATAGCCTTACAGCAAAAACAAAATCTGGATCCAAATTCAGGTCTATAAAGAGATCTTGAAATCAAACCCAAATTCCATTGCAATATTGAACATCCCATTAGCTAATACCTCTTCTGTCTACGCACTGTCGTTCCTAATTTGGACGCGCATCTCACACCTGTATCCAGGTAATAACCCGTTATGACGACACCCTATACTTCCCCTCAAACCTTGGATCTGTGTTTATTTGGGTACTTCCTCCTCAGATCACGTCTCATGCAACGCACCCCGAGCGACTACATCCAAATGCTTATTTATAGAATCATTCTTACTCTATTTGCGTAATGCTTCCTGTGCAGAATGCCTCCATAAATTGGACATCTTCTCGCCAAACTGTTCATCACTTATTTCCCCGTATACAAACAGCTCCATTTGGTCTATACACCCAAATAAAAGCGCCAGGAAGAAAGTACGCTTTGTGTATATACACGTCCGCAAAACCAACACGACCACGGAGAAGGCTTGATTCGTGATTCATGTTGTATATAACATTGTAAACCGTGATATGAAATATAATATAGTTGTTATGATTCACAACCTATTTTTGACACGATTTGCTTGTTTGACAAACAATGCCTAAAATATACGCATACAGACAATGTAAAGAAACTGCACTCTTCACGAGATAAAATGGTTCAAATTGGGTTTGTTGAATTCTAAAAGAAACAACCAAAAAAAGAAAAATAGATGTTGACATATATATACAAATTAACCTTTCTTTCAGTGAAGTCTATATCAAACTATAATTTCATATCCTTTCACGTTTTACGCGGGAAAAAATGGTTCAAATTGGGTTTGTTGAATTCTTAAAGAAACAAAACAAGAAAAATTCTTGTTGACATGTATACAAATTAATCTTTCTTTCAGTGAAGTCTATATCACACTAATTTCATATCCACCTTTGATCCGAAAACGGTCTAGCAAAACTGCGCAAGCCGAAATATATTTACGGCTGAAGGAAGTTCACAATGAAGCTCCACACAATATTGCTGGTGATTACCATACTCTTGCACACTGTGGGTGGAATCTTTTACCTGTAATTCAATTACTGACATCTTCCCTTTAAAATAGATGGCTTTGTCAATAACTGAAACTAGAGCAACAAACTGTCACACCATAATCAGTCAAAATCAATCTAATCCTGTCTTGTATATCTCAGACAGCCCACTATTTAGTCTATGGACGAAACCGCTCCAATTGCAGACCGAGGTGCTATGTCAATACCAGAAGTAACTCATCTATCGGTAAACACGGCTAGAACTAACAAAGTGATTACGCTGTTACACGATATTGAACGCAACAACAGATAAACATAGACCGATAGGTTTCTATACGTGAACCTTTGACTTTCACTTAACTAACGAACAATTTTCACGAGGTCAATTGACGTCAATGATCAAGAGTTTCCCTTAAAAATACTCGTAGATTATCAAATAAACTCAGGAAAATGAATTACTTTATTCCTTAACATTTATTTGATGCGATAAAGTTATATATAAACCTACATATTTGACAAGAGTTTTCTATATGAAGATAAACGAAAAGCACACTTTTATGTACGGTACTTATATACTCAAAATGACCATGAACACTTAACACCAAATTGTGGTAGGGCTTGGCAATAACGCCCTCAAAGACTTGTAAAACAATCGAAAAATCAATTTTTCAGCCTTACTAAACGAAAATACAAGCAATAGTGGCAGTGTATTATAGCGCTAAGCAATTTATTCGTAACAGATCTAATAAGAAGCTAGCATGACAGGCAACTCGTGTAATTGTGAATTGTGTGGGAGAAAAAAATAATGTGCAAGCCAATAGGTACCTGCGTAAAAAGTTCCGTATAAATTACTTCGTGCCTGTACAATTCTGGTGATTAACAAACTGATGATAAGGCACACAACGACGAGGGAAACTAATGAATATACATGGGAGGTATTGAGGAAAAAACACATTCTCTAACGATTATACTGAATAGCATAGCCTAGAGTCCGCCCTAATTGTGGATGTCCATCAAATTTACATGACTACACCAGTATAAGAACTGTTAAACATATGTTGTGTTTTTTATTCCTTTTTGTACCAGTATGTATTTATATCGAGATTAAGAAACATCTCGAATATAATTTCATGCACAAGCTCAACATTTATATGAGGATTTGTTATAAAACATTGAGGTGCGCATGAAATGATACTCAAGAAAGTTTTGTCACCTTCTGGCTGTGCCTGAGATTAAAAACCTTTTTGAATAAAATTTCATGCTCAAGCACAAATTTTACATGAAGATCATTGAACAATACCATGAATTGAGCAAGAATTTGACCTAAAAAATGTCGTGTAATCTCGAGGCCAGATGTGTTTTCTCCTAGTACAGTATGTAGGGAACTAATGGAGAGATGCTTATAGCAACACTCTGCTCCAATTGGTTTACTTACTCTCCTACATTAGATACCGGTACAAGGACGCCTCCGGTGTCTCACACATAGTGTGTCCTAGGTCTGACGTGGGATGTATACTATTTGTCTTGGTCCCAAACTAACGCCACGTGCCATACAATCTTGGTCAAAGTGTACAAGGACGAGATTCTTCCACCAATACTCTCGCCTACTCTCGCCTACCAGGGATGAGAAATGGACTGTGTGGACATACGTGCATGAATGCGTATACTATTTCTGCTTCGTGCATAGGTAGAAAGAACCAGAATCCATAAGTGACAGAAAGCATTTACGACCATTCAGCCTATGTCACTTCTCTTGTCACAATATACACATTTGCCGACATTTTCTTCTTAATGCAATGGATATACACACACAGAAAATGTTTGCATAAATAGTATATTAAAAGTATTAAGCACAATTTCAAAACTGTATGAAAAAAAGGAATGGCAAAATCAAACGTATTAAGTATACTTTTAAATCTGTACTGGGAAAAAGAAATAGTAAATTCAATCTGTATTTACATTTTACAATCATTATAGTCGTAGGTAATTACATATAAACTGAAAATCCGTAAATTTTAGGTTCATGGACCCACTTTCGAGAAGTTGAAAATGTTCACAATTCTACCTCTTGCAGACAAACATTTGCTTTAAAATAGACATTCCGATCAGCTCCAGATGAACAAACAGGAAACATGCATGGACGGATACTACTTGTCACACAACTGTATCTCAGTTTACACTTTGAAGTGCAGCACTTGTGACCTGTTGAAGGAAAGTTCTACCGCTGGCAAGATGCACAGGCAGAGATCATTCCAATCTTCCTCTTCAGAACCGACCTGACCCTAACTTCACAGATATTCCCTGCATCTAAATATTTAGACAAGCCGCATGCATCACTCGCCAATGGAATAAATTAGCTCGAATGATAACAGTTGATTGGTTTTGCTTTGCACCTTTGATGCCAGGGGGTGAAGTGGTCACCTGGTTGTTTACATTGACTGACCAGACCTTCCTTCAATTGGCCAACACCAGACTGACCAAGCATACACTTCCTGCTATCCGCCAGACAATCTCTAATTACCTATACGTCTATGTACTATCGGCTTGACCACCGCTTATTATCCGCATCATTTCCGGAGGTGTCTGATGGAAATGGTGATCAGGCCACAGCGAATTATTTATTTATTTATTTGACGAAAACTGACGTGGAATAAAAATGAGCAGGATTTGGTAAGAAAAATATCCCCACTGGCCTGTTTTGGAGTTACCTAGGCATCGTTAAAAAGTTCAAAGTAAGGGTATGGAGCGTGTGGTCGTGTCATGTAGGACTTCAAGACAGAAGACAGCCCAGGCATAGTTCAAAGGAAGTACTAAGGCTATGTACTTGGATATGTCAACAATGTAGAATTAGGTTAGTTTAGATGGGGGACAAGCTTATGATAGTTAAGTACCCAGAATATCTTTAACATGAGACAAGCACTTGCCAACATAACCACAAGAGAAGATGGTCTGCATACAAATAATGTTGGCTGATAGATAATAAAAAGTGAGTTTTCTGAAAAAGTGTTTGTAAATTCTTATAGGATATTACACATATTGTTCGTTACCAACTTCACTCAAAGAATATTTTAGTGTCTCTCAGTATGATCATGTTAAGAATGCATCCAATAAATATCTAAGATTCAGCATTAGTTCAAACACGATAAAAATAACCCTTTTCCCAGTGACACGTTTCAAAGATGTTTCAATTTAACCGGTTTAACCATGCAATGAAATCATGACTAACAAAAACAAACAGTGATCCAGATGTTTCACATTCTTAACTGTTCAATACACACAAAAATAAACCTAAACACAAAAAAACTGAACTACATCTTGTAGGAAGGATACAATTTCAGCCATGCTACAAGAACGAGGCTTTGGTATCAATCAGAGAAGTGGAACATTTCAGGAATTCGATTCGGAATCAAACATTGATATTCTAATTAGACATGAACGAGGGATCACAGAGATGGTGAGAGGTTTGGATTGGTATACAGGTGCATGTAGTGAGTTCACGGACTGCCAGGCAATGAAAGGAGAACCCCCTCAAGGGCGGAACATTAGTGTGCACCCAACTCATCGTCAGAAAGTAGCACAGCGAGGAGGGAAATCAAAGGATTGAAGATGGTCTTCGGAATCCCCGAGGGTACCGACAAATAGGCAGCCTACGACTCCACAACCACTGCTTTCGCCAAACCACAAGTAAATAAGCAGCTGCTTCGCACCGAAGAATCTGTAGGGAAATCATCCGCAACCAATTTTTTTTTATCGCGGATGAACCGTGAAGAAGTTTAGCAGTGTTGGACAAATCGCTGGATTACTCCGACAGAGGTATAGCGATGTTCGAGGCCAGACCTGGAAGTCTCTTTGACTCGGGATGATAGAAGGTGTGAAGAGATAGAAAACACCTGAGATTGTGATTTAGCGGAACAGTTTCCTGATCAAGTGGATGGAAAAACTAACATGGTCGTTCCAGTGGTGCCTCCCAATGAAGACATCGAGAGAACCTGCCAAGTATCTTGTACGCTTCTCAGATCGCAACGTATAACATGAACGTTGCTGATACGAGATTGCTATGGAACCCACGGGATTTGTAGCCAGAATCTCTCCCATTTATAATGTAATGCCTGTACTCTCTCCTACAATCTAGATTAAAGAGCTCTCTTTGTATTTTTTTCACTTGTTGAATAGTTAATGGATAAAGAAATTGCAGTTCAAATGGCTGCTTGAAAGTTATCATTAATCATTTCCTTTAAGCCGTTGATAGTATCCAATGCAAGATATAAAATAAGAAATACATTTACAAAAAGAATGTTCAGCAGACATATGCATATTTCCTATCAGGCTAGGAGAATATCATGACACTTTATCTCTGTCTGAAGACTGCAAACAGTATCAAACTAATCTAGAGCCGAATCTAAATTGCATTAACATAAATAGTAAATAAATATGACTTTCTAACATCAAACAAAATTTCTTCAATTTATATATCAACTATCACGTTAATACCTTCCATATGCAGCTTAATTTTCTGCTATGTATTAATACAAACGTACATGACATGCAATATACTATCTGCCCCAAAACTAGTTATACACTCCGACATACGCATTTCTGCATGTGATGGCAATACATCACCTTATGCCACATCTCGTACTTCGTCAAATTTATACATGTCCTATTTTTACACCTATCTCATAATCTCGTAGATTTCTTCACAGGTTTGCTCAACGAGTGTGAAATTCATGGCGCGGGTGAAAATTAAATCTGTCTGTAGACACAAGGACGTCTCGGATAGCATTCATGCTTTGCGTGCATCCTGTTGTACGAAAAACATGCACGCGCATTTACGAACATCGTTGTTTTTTTCCCCGCCTACAACTGGAGACACACGTTATCTTGCCCCATCTAGCAGATACTTCTGATTAGCTCTTTCCAGAGGATTATCCACCAGTGTAATTGTCATAACAGTCTGCGCAGCAGTCAACTGCAATATATTTATCAGTTCATCTTAAAACAAAACGTTAACTACACGCTGTCGACCATCGGAGCATGCCCAAATGAAACCGTACGCTTTCGTTGTTGTATCATGGTTAATTTTCAGATGTGAGGGAAGTGATGTGTGCACTGATGAAACTGACAAACTCTTCGGGTTTTTTCGTTCCCTGTCTGATTAAAAATGACGACAAGGAATGTGGAATTACGACAAAATAATCAAAATAATAGACAGTTTCAATGGAACCGGTAAAAGTATTCGGGATACAGGAATTCGTAATCCTAGGTTACTGTGAGAGAATGATCCTCATCCCGAGAAGAGGATTTGTGGGGATTTATCATGCAGATATGATTTTAATGTTTTTTTAATGTCTCCACAGTAGCATTGGATTGTGAAATATGGTCGAGAAATAGAGATGGAACAATTAACGTCTCAAAAGATTTCCTGCACGATATGACAGAATATCTTTGTTGGAATATCTGGAAGTAATTCCTGATCAGAATGTTATATAATCAATACCATGGAGTAAACAGCCCCAAGCAATCTGACAACTTCGGCTCTACATTGTCAGCAGTTCCAACCAAAGAATGTTAATAGAACTATAAAAACATTCAATGAATATAACTAGGTAGTTACATAAAAACACATATTTTCTCATTTGTGATATTTCATTACGCATTACGTAGCAGGTTGCTTGAGCAAGTACATTATTATATGCGAAATTTTGAGCACATTTGTATTTTTTAAAACAATACATGATGTTAATACCAGCTATTACAGATTAAATCAGCACAAAGACATGTGATACATCCGATGTAATTAAAAATAATTAGATGGCGTATGCAGAATAAACTGCTCAACTTTCGTAATCCTTGCAAATATTTGCATGTGGTGGTGCTCACAGGTATATGAAGATCATAGTATTGCCGTGATTAATGAGCGCCAAGGATGTATTCAAATGTTATAAGCATGAAATCAGAATGTTTGGGAGTTGAGACCAGGGATTTATGTCCTGATGAAGGAAGGATTCCAGTTGCCTGCCACAGCAGAGCTGCTAGGAATTCCAACATGTATGACAAATGGATTATTCAAAGCTTCCTGGGCCGCCTTGCATGAAACAATGCCTTGCCACCCCCATAAATATTTATGGAATGTTCCTGGTTATTCCATTAAGTAAACATTTCCTTTCATAAACATGGTCATGGTTGATACCAAAGCTAATTACAGCTGTAAATATTACTAATTTGACCAGCTGTAGATGTCACTGTCATGTGACCAGCAGTAGATATCAATCGGCTGTAGACACCAGTGTCATGTGATCAGCGGAAGGTGTCTTTGTCATGTGACCAGCTGTATGTGTCACCATCATTTAATCAGCTGTAGACATCCCTGTCATCTTACTAGCTGTATTCCGTCATCTGACCAGATGCATGTCACCATTTTACAAGCTGTATTCTGACATTTGACCATCTATAGAAGTCACCATCATTTGACCATCTATAGAAGTCACCATCATCTGATCATCTGGAGATGCCACCTTCATCTGACCATCTATAGAAGTCACCATCATCTGACCATCTATAGAAGTCACCATCATCTGACCATCTATAGAAGTCACCATCATCTGATCATCTGGAGATGTCACCTTCATCTAACCAGCTGTATTCCGCCATTTGACAAGCTGTAGACATTTCCATCATCCAACCAGCTGGAGCCAGCCGATGCTATCTTACCAGATGAATACCTCACCAAAACGTAATTACACTACATGAAATTGATCCGGACTCGTTAGCGGCGGCATTCCATCCAGTGGTCACTCCTGGATCAGTACACTGGACGTGGTCAAGAATCCAATACTGACCAGTGGTCATTCATTATGACCAGTCACAGACCGATCCGTCACTCGGACAAATATTTGACAGTGACCTCCAGGTTCAGACATAGGGACGGGAGAACTGATCGAAACATAATATTATCTGATTCCTGCGGACATTCACAAACAGAAGCAGATGGGCCGAGTCGTCGTGAGTTATAATGAAAATATTAAATACATCGTCAGTCCTCCATCAGTCCTCTATCAGTCCTCTATCAGTCCTCACAGGGCAACAGGGAAGGAGGTAGTAAGTCAATGAACGATGTTTGTCAGAGCAATCTGAGACGAGGTGGCGTTATTGTCCGCTGGAGAGACTTAGAAAGTTATCGTGTTGATATTTCTACTTAGCGATCACCTCTTGAGGTAGGAAACTCAATAGTGCAGGAGGACTCAATGTAATATTGGGTGAGAATCTAAGAGGCGTAGGAAATATCACCGAAATGAAACGAGTCAATTGTTAGAAATTGTAAAGATTATAAACATGTATCTCTGATGAATTAATAAGATCACTAAGTTATTTCTAACATAAACGTTTTAAAATTAACATTTATTACTTACAAATAAATAACTATTTGATGAGTTTAATTTTGGACCAGCACAAACTTCCCATTTAACATCAATTTTACAACTTTCCTGAAGATGTTATTGTTCTTGTAAGTATATACTCCATTCAGCACGTATACATGCACTTCTGATTGTCACCGAGAACAGATTCAAACCTGGGCACACTGAACAACTTCAACAACATTACATGAATCACATGTGTCAGCATTAATACAATGAAGCCAAACAAAACGTATTTCAACAAGGTTTTCATTCCTGACATAATAGTACTTCAAACCCAAGTCTCTCTGGAACGACTTGGCTTATTAAATTGTCTGACCCTTTGAATAGGGATGGACGAAATAATCAATGAACTGGTTGATCCTGTGTGCATTACAATTGTTAGTATACCCCCCCATCCCTGACCCTCCCCTGCACCCCACCCCCAAGCATCCCTATCTCCCAAGCGCTTCCTCTGTCCTGGGCACGTAGCCACACAGACCAGAAAGCCCTCAGTAGTTACAACAGGGTCAGGAGGAACCAACACAGAAAGAACAGATTATGGATTAATTTGTTGCTGCTTGGAAACAATTAACTTGGGATGATTTACCGAAGATGCCGTAACCTTGGAAATACGTAAAACCCACTTTACAACGGAACGCATTCCGCGGCATATGTTTGTTGTCATTAGAGACCGAGGGAGAAACTGAAGTTCAACGTGAACGTATGTCCATGAAATATTAAATATAATGGGGGAAAAAAAAGTTCCATAAATTACAAATATTGATTGCGAGATGATAAATCCACCCCAACAAAAGTTCTGAAGCATGAAATTCACCAGCCCAATATTAATAAGAATGTATACAGAGGTGCATTAGATTCAACATCTTTGACACTTGTAATGTTTGCAGGGATGTGCAGCAGAAACAAACTGAGTCCTTGCACAACCATGCAAGCAAACACTGTACCCATGTGCCCAATTCAGCAGCAAAGTGTGCAAGCAGAAACACATAGTGGCTAATTTTCTTATTTTCTTGCTGGAACAACTCCATGCTGGAGAAAACCAGGGATGCATGCACATTAAAAAGTAATTTTCAATGTTCAAAACACACCACAACAATAGCTTAACTCAACTCAATGTTATCAAATTTAGTGCGTTACCTTCACCTCTGACCAAACCTAATCCTGATACCTTTCCAAGCCCTGTCACTTTGGCTAGACACAAGATAGGAGCAAATTGCAAAGCCATTCTTCGAATTGTTTACTAATGAAACACATTATGAAACACATTCACGAGAGCATTTTCTGTTTACGGGCTTAAAATATGCGTGAAAATTTGAACCCTTCTCGTAAACCTGTGACATGTAAAAGTTAATAGGTTTCAGTGTCAAGATGGCGCACTAGAGTTGCAGCTCAAATTGCATGTAGATATTAGTCACGAGACTGGCTGGATCAGTGTAACACAACCAAACAGTCATCGACGCGGGCATCTAGGCACAATATTGACACAGTAGTGCTTATTTACTATCCTCCACTGCAGTTCTAACCATCCCCGCAGACCGAAGAAATCAGTCATGAAAAAACCTAGGCTTTTCCAAAACACATTAGGCCTTTTACTATGGGGATTAAAAGGTTTGGGGTTTCAACAAACATACACTCTTCAAACATGGTCAGAAAAACAAGGCAAGAGCTAATCAAATTCCAATCAGCATCATCTTGACTTTGAAAATAATCCACAAATCTTAAAACTCTCCTCTTCTACTAATCTCTGGTCATCGCCCAGACCTGGAGTCTCTCCAGCATAGGCTAAGACAACAGAGGTAAAATAGTATACTCATCTTAAGACGATGTATGACCGTTACGAGTAGGCGTAGAATAACAAGATATGGACCTCTTTGGTTGGATTGAACTTATGGTATATTAATGAGGAATTATTGTTAACATAACTTAACGTAAAATAGATCTACGATACATATCAACACTAGTTTGACAGAAAAAGCACTTAATTCTTACTTTAATATTCTTCCTTTTTTCTTTTAAAAAAAATTGTTGGGTGGTTTTTTTAAAAAACATTTTTGTATTTATTATTTTTATTCATGAAAAAAAAAATGGATACAATTGAAAATAAATTCTTGCTATTGTAATAATATGTCGTATATAAATTATAAATTTCACCGATAACCTTAAACCATCACACATGTTGCATGATATACAAAATGGAGAAAAAAACACGGTTGAAAAGTATCAATCAATTTGGAAAGTGTTTTGGCAATATTGGAAAACGTTTCAGAGTTTGTAGAGCCGTAGCCTGGAAATCAATTGGAGCAATATTGTACTGGTTGTCTTACGGCAGTTCATCACGTTTCTGGACGCCGACTCCCAGTCATCAAGGATGGTCGAATTACCAGGAATTACCAGGAAACTAATGTGGCAAGTGATACATCTCTTGGCATTGAACTTATGGTATATTACTATCCTCTGACCACGAGAAAATATTTGTTGTGACAGAACAGAAAGAGAGGTGTGATGTTTCCTTGCCGAACACCACTGTGAGTCACGTATTTACACTAATAGACACTAGCCGACATCATTCCTGGAGCCTTTCATGAATATCGTCCAGTCGGTTATTAATTACGATACTTAGTCATAGTCAAAACCGTGAATGCTTTCGATGAAAGCACAAGTTCCAAATGAAAATCTCAATGATTACTTCAACAGTGAATTTCAAATGAAAATATAAATCAGATAGATATAAAATATTAATCAGATGTATTGTCATATAGAAGATAGTATCATTGGGACATATTTACATATCAAAATTAACGTTACAGGGAACATAGAAAACATTTCTTCAAAGCTGTACTATAACCATACTCAAATCCATTACTACAGCACTGAATAATGTTTTATTCAACCATCAATCTAACCTACAAAAACTATATAAACATTTCTGAAAGGATACTTCGGATCTGTATAAAAATAATAACCATCCAACGAAGCGGTAGTTTATTGTTTGACAGGTTTGACAGAGGTAAATAAATTATAGAACATGTTCCGTTTCAATTAGCACTTGGCATGTTCTAAACTGCCAGATTCGTACTCATCGCTGAAGTTTAATCCTGTTATCATAGTGATATCTGTTACTTTACAACTTTATTATGATTCATACACATAAACATCAATAACTAAATATCTCATCTGTTATGGCAAGTTAAGGCTATTTTGCTTTAATTATTGTTGTCTTCAAATTCGCAACATTATATTTGATATATTTTCTTTTCATTCAAATCTATCACAATAAGAAAATATTTATCAAAAACTGATTTACTTTTCCTTCAGTTAATGTAATTCATTGTTCCTCAACAATACTAGTGTTGGGTTGAAATTATTCAAATCATGCTCATATATCAAACAATTATAGGTGGGGCTCAATCTTAGGTGGGGCTCAATATTTAAAATTAACTTATAATTTGTAAACTAAACTAATGTGTATTCCTCAAACAATGTTACAACTTTATGTCAATCAGAAACTGAAACGTGTTTTACTTTTTCAGCTACCAGTTGGCAGACGAGATTGTTATTGCAAACAAAATCAAAATAAACAGCGATATCTTCTGACAATACAAATCAGATTTGACCTTTCGAAAATGTTTCAAATCTGGAAAACATAGCTGTGTTTGAGGAAATCACTGAAACATGTCAAACCGCCCGCTATGTTTTCCGTTCATCCCTGAGTAATACCAAACCAAGAGAAGTCTTAGAAGGAAAACCTTAGAAAGAAAACATGGAAAAAGCATTTTCTACTGTAGCATTAAGCTAGACATAACACAACTCATCAAACGTCATTCATAAACATTCGTTATTGACGTTCTGTCAGTACTGCCACTCAATGAGTTATGGGAATAAACCTGATGGACGTTGTGATAAATGTATAAACATGGAACCTGTTCCAGATCCATTTTTTTTTTATCTACTACCATTTCAAAGAAAACCTTTCACCTTTAACATTATGTCCATTTTTCTTTAGGGGTGGGGAGGAAGAGATTTGCCAAGAAACCATCAAATTCCATTTTAAATTGGCTTTAGAGCACTGTATTAAAAAGTGGATGTTTCAAACTTGAATATTTTTTGAAAACATTACGTTTCTATAAACAATTCAAGAGGAAAACATTGACATTTAGATCCTGTTCATACTGGGATTTTATGGACAACTACATTGAATAAACGATAATGTCTCGGTAAAAGGGGCTAACCTTTCTGCTCTTGTTTCAAAAGTGAAAAAAAATATGTATCATAACTTACAATTAAGCCATATTTTTTAGACTAGCAATGTCCTACTCAATGCACAGATAACATTATTGACAATGCATATTTAGGGATGTCATACACTCAATACTGAGATAAAACTGATATATGTGCTGATCACACAGCCGACTCAGAGAGTGTGAAAAGGCTGAGAGATTCCAATCTCAACACGGCACATCATCACTGTTTCCTTAGAAATTGCCAGCTAAAATATAACCCTGGAAAAGTGTAACGACTAAAGCCCGATCACGTGTGAAGAAACGGCGAGAAAAATGACTTTACGATTGCGATTCCTCCTCACTATACATGCAACCCTGATTGAAAGACCAGGAAATGTTCACAAGGCTGATTGCATTGAATATTTTACGACAACATCGTACCATCATGACTCGGATATAGATCTTAATGCTAAACTCGCGCAACAGCGAAAACTGTAGGATAAATTGCCTTTTGACTAGGACAGGACATACAGTGTTCTTTGACGGCAGCTTCTGGGCATAGATCACACATAAACCACTGTGTGGCGGTACTTCATTCCGCATGGATGACTATCCATCCACGGACCCAGGCAGACCATTCTGATGACACCACGTCACTTTCCTTATCGTCCGTCCAATTCATCATGACATAGGTTGATATACGACCCAGAAGATATTTTTGAAATGTTTATAAAGTATCATCTGATTTGCATCGATAGATAAAACTCTATCCGATGTTTTACCGCCTGAATCGCACCAGATCAGGGCATGTAATTATTGTTGCTCTGATCTGCAATGAATACACATCAGTGGCCATAACTCCCCGAGATACATGTATTACAACTTGGCATCAAACACTGTACAGAGATTTCAATCATCTCTTGTAAATGTAGTCATATAATCCTTACAAATGCGATGTAGCTGTTAAATCTTTTCAAAATGATGACAGGAAATTTTGATTCTATTCTGAAACGGTTCATCGGTCGCAAATTTGCTTTTTTTACTTTAGTCATACTGGATTACTTGGGTGAATCACTGCATATGATAAACCAACAGTTGTATCATGGTGGGCATGTGGAGTTAAGCATCCTGTCCATGAATATCAGAGGTCATGTCCAGAGATTACAAAACGTCTTGAGTATAATTTCAAGCTCAAGCTCAAAGTTGGCATGGGACTTTATGAACAAAACATCGAGTTGAGTATGAAATCATACTTAAAAAAGGTTTTGCAAACTCAGGGCAAGACATACAAGGTAGCTAGCCATCAACTGATCTCCAGACTGTCTTAACCCTCTCCATGCAACCGGATATGCCTTAAAGAGCAGTGCCTAATCCAGCAGGGACAGGGTTAAACTGAACCTGTAGATTTCTAAAAATGGTATGCTGCATTAGTTGGCAGTTGGAGATGATGATGACAAGCTTGTTTTATTAACCGTGTTCATATAATCCACCCACCTGCGTCCCTGTGAATCCAGCTTGTTTAAGGCATTCCCATATAGGAATCATGGTTAGCTTGTGCCCTACCTGGAGATGACAACAAGATGATGACTACAAGCTTGTGCCTTGCCCATAGGAATACAGACTAGCTTGTTGTCCTGCCCATAGGAACACTGACTGGCTTGTGCCGTACCTGTAGAAATAATGGCTAGCTTGTGCCCTGCCCATAGGAACACTGACTAGCTTGTGTCCTGCCCATAGGAACACTGACTAGCTTGTGTCCTGCCCATAGGAATACTGACTGGCTTGTGCCCTGCCCATAGGAACACTGACTGGCTTGTGCCCTGCCCATAGGAACACTGACTGGCTTGTGCCGTACCTGTAGAAATGATGACGGGTTGCTCTCCTTGAGGACTTCTATACAGAACTGCAGCAGGCCGGTGGTCCTCTGTAGCAAGGACGTGCAGTGAGACACCTGCTCCTTCAGAGTCTTCACCTTCTCCTCCTTCTCCTGCTGCACGCTCTCCAGGAGTTCCGTCTTCCGCTGCTTGATGGCCTCGATCAGCGCATCACACTGCGCCACCACCGTCGACTCGAACTCCGTGGAGTTGCCCTGAATTGAAAACAAAATGCACATGAGGAATGCATGATCACTGAACTGTATACGTTAGACTCTACTCTGTCTATGGAGTTGCCCTGGAGGACAAAAGCAGAATTGAAAACAAAATGCACATGAAGAAATCATGATCACCTATACATTAGATAAGATAATAATAATAATAATACTGGTAATGTGCAATTTATATTGCGTCAAATCCACATCTGAAAGCATGCTCAAACAGCAACATTATTACCCATGTCTGTGTGCACTCAATTCCTTCTCAACTCACTGGGGAGTATACAACCCAAGCTGCCATTCAAGGTGCTACAAGGTTATCACTCACATGTCAATCTCATCCTTCCGGGTACCAATTCTCTGCTAGGTGAACAGATGCATTTTTGAATAAACCATTTACCTAAAGTGACACCACAAGCTTTTCAACCTGTGATTTAGTATGGGGCAGGAACGAATCCTAGATAGGAAAGATAGATTCGATAAGACTGTACTACCATTATATAGTAAGGGAGTGAGCTATTGTTTTACATTACAGAAGCAATCTTTCACCCATACATAATGACACATTATACAATTAATAACATATAAAATACATTTAGCTAGATTTGCATCTTAAATGTGTTTATTCTATCGTGTTTATTAAGTGTCAACAATACATTAAAATATAACGTGTTTTTAATGATCAAAGCTAATTACTTTATTACCGCATTTCATCTCATCGCGATAAAAACACAATAAAAAGCAAATATTTCTAATTAAACCAATGTCAAATCTCTCGATGAAACATTAATCATAAATTTATAATGAATTCCTGCCACGGTTTCACTCGTGATTATTGCTTGAGATTTCTCTTTAAATTGTTTAGGAAATAAAGCAGTAAAGGCTCCATACAATTCTAACACAGTAATTAAGATCTTATTGCGTTAGTTTACTAAAATAAAAACTGACTCACTGAAGCATAGGGCTATACTGGCAGGCTGAAAACATGATATCATAAATCTTCATTGAGTGCGATACATTTCACTGCACGAGGGTAATTATTTCCACGTTTTTAGTTGTCTTGTCACCCCGAAGTACGTTAGACTAATCCCCAACACTAGCTATAGGGTGGGCGTCTCAATATTTGAAGAATACACGGACGTTCGAGTAAGCTCGGACAAACGCAGCCTTTTAGCATGACGCCTCATTGTCTGGCCGGGTCTCCAGTGCTTAATGAGGAACCGTTAATGTTTAAACCACACACCAATCATCGCACGCCATCCTTTTTGATTCGGACGTGCCTCCGTACTGATCCATGGCTCTCGGGATGAACACATAGGCCAATATCTTTGATTATGAAAAACTCAGCTGATTTATAATTGTGTACATGACCCATCTTGGGCCCTGCCGACTGTCCAGCAGTGATTTTTGACAGCTCTCGATGAAAAACGACGGGCCGCACTGTTGCAGCAGACCAATAAAAGTTATTGGACCGGTTAGCTTAAAACCAGGCTTTTAAGGCAAAGAGAAAAGGCATGCTGCTAGCTTGTACATAACATGTTTTGCCTGGTTTTACTATGGGAAATATAGAAACAGGAAGATAATTGATGGACAATCAAAGATAAACTGATTTAACCGAACATTGTTTCACACTAGAGGGATTGGTGTTTGAAACATGATATTTACTGATACATTACAGATAACAGTTCCTTCATCCTGTTAAAAAATATTATACAGTATATTTTATTAAAAAAAATATATATTACACAGCTAGTAATTATCGAGTATGGAATTGGGCAGAAAATATAAACGGTGTGGAATGTTCTAGTATTCTATTGTCATACAAGATCTTAGTAAAGCTAACAAAATCTATCATTGCAAATAAAGATGGTTGCCATATATTACAAACATACATCCCATAATGTACCACTAACATGATACTTTCCTAAGAACTAAGTCACATGTTCCACATTGATAATTCCTGCATTTTCCAAAGATATCAATATATTCTTGTATGCACATATGTTCACTTGAAGAGAATGTTTACACATGGCGCATGTTTGTTTAAAACCACCCTCCAGAATACGATCCACGGCATATAGTTACCAGGCAGCATATTCTTTTACAACTCTTTCAATTTGCGCAAACCAAAGACATCTTTGAAGGAAGTATTTCATAGCAAAAAAATGCCTAATGTAACAACTAGCCCAAATAAACATTGAACACATGTTGACAGTATAATCGCATTGGGCATCTATACTTTTCTGTGACCTTCCCATCCAATGGCTATGATATCACAGAACCAGTGCCCTATGGGTGTCTGCAGTGCAGTTAGCATTGGGCATCTATACTTCATCCCTTTTCTGTGACCTTCCCATCCAATGGCTACAATAACAAGAACAAGAATCTTTGTGGTTTAGGAAATGGTCGTATTCCATGGTTACCTAGTCTTTCATAATTCAATATACGAACAGATAAAAGGTGATGGATGTGGATATAAATGTATAGCCCTAAGCAATTTTGAAATAACATTAACAAAGAATCAGTCTGTCTGTCCTTCTGTCTACACTTAGAGACTATGCAAGTTCTTATCACCAAAACATAATATTTAAACCATCTGTCTGAGACAAGACAATATCGCTCTATTGAGACCGATCACTTGAATGGCCTAAAAAATAATATTAATATTCTTGATACTGGAGGCGAGCAATGATTCCTTATAGAGCGGAGATGCTTTATTAATCCTGCAGAAATGAATATTAGCACATTTTGCCGATGGCATCTGTCACAGCTACACATGCTAAATACTCCCAACATTCCCAGGTCATCGGAACAATTACTCACATAATCAGACCTTCGTATCAGCCTAAAGGCAATACAATAAACTGTCAATAAAGAATAGCTGAGAATTATGTCCCACGTCGGGTGCCATTGTAACAGGACAACTTCCGATCCTGGGATTTGAATCCTAGTTTTTGGATTGCGAGTCTAACGCTCTATCGACTGAGCCAAAGGGGCAACCCTGCCGGCCAAGACAAGCAGGAACATCTTATTGTATCACACCCAGCTACATTGATAATTATGCAACCAATGCCACCGACCTTCATATCGGCCTAAAGGCAATAATAAACTGTCAGGAAAGAACAGCTGAGAAATGTGCCATGTTGGTAATTATGCAACCCATGCCATTACAGGGTTATCGGGCTGCATCTTCGCGGTGTCATAACATTATCATTTCAGTTGATCACTGCCCGTCATCACATCCTTTGATTGCTACGCGCCAAACACTTGTTCACCCATATCGGCTATGATTAGACAGTAATGATGATCATTACAGAATGAGTGATGCTAAAAAGGCATGCTGCAACACGTTGTGATGTTATGAAGTCAGTTCTTATGGCACAGATCTAGAGCACGTGCAGAATGTGAGCATACATACATCATTAGTGAGCTGACCTATACCTGGCCTGTGATAACGTATTACAAGACATCGAACAGTTGTGTTACACATTTCACGTTGCATGTTACACGTTAACAAGCCATTCCTTCATCAGTGGATACAATCAATGGTTTGCAATGCGACATCTCCCCCAAGGTTTTCTGCCGATGGTATGTTCCACATTCACATTACGGAATTCCACCACTGCATGTGACATTCAACTCTTTCAACTCCCTAGGGAGCACACACGTGTCAATGAGACCCCGGCAAGTACTGTGACACGCTGGGAAGGAATTGGCAAATATTCCAAATTTAAACAGACATTCATCTTAACACTAAAGAAAAGATACAAAATCGTCGTATTATCTGGCCCCGACGTTGCTTCCAGGTAATTGTTATTTGAAGCAAGAGTAAAGGAATGTATGGTGGATATTATCCAATAATGGAAAGCTAGTTCTTCAATATACACAATTGCAGCTACACATTGCTATGAATATTGGCAGCAATATTTAAGTAGAAGAATGTAAGATGGATATTACCCTATAATGGAAAGCTAGTTCTTCAATATATACAATTGCGGCTACACGAAGTTATGAAAGCTTTCCGACATCACTGCATGAAATGTCAACGACAGCCCTGAAGGAGATGTTTCATTCATTTGACTTGATGAATGAAACATGGCAGGTTGCAGAATATCTATAATTGAGGGTTGCACTTAACAGATCGATCCTCTGTGCCTCTCTTATATAAAACGTTTCCAGCATTGTACGCCTTTGGGAATAAAGCATTGAAATGAAAAGTGCAATAGTACGTATTGGGTTCATTTTGATCAATAACTCTTGAACGTAAAGAACATTGAGGTCTAAATGGTTATCCAAGAACCAGTGTGAAAAAAAAATAGAAGCAAGCAATGCATGCCCAAATGGATGCCGTGAGCAAACAGACACTTGTTAATTCTGACCAATCTGACGGCACTGAATACCCAAACATGGTAAATACATCACAGAATGGCAATATTCTAAATGCTCTGTAGACTCATCCAATGGATTTCTGATGAATATTCCGCTTTCCAACGTGTCCAAGGACCTCACTGCAGAATATGTAATCCGTATATTTGATAAGAACCTCCTGGAAAATCAATTCTGATCCAATTGTTTTATTAACCGTGTTCATATAATCCACCCACCTGCGTCCCTATGAATCCAGGTTGACCTCTGAATCTCTGCCCATGTGTCTATTTCAGCTGTGTTATACAGATTACTTTCAATTTTCTCCAAGACCAAAGACAGGCCTCTAGTAGTAGTCAATCAGAGGTCGGCCTCACAATGCTTCCAGGCTCCGTGGGTCAAGTTGACAGGATTTGTGTTGTAGGTATGGACCCCAATACAAGAAACGGTTGTAACTCGGTTATAGTAAGAACATTTAGATTATTTATTATTATTTTTTAAATATTATTGTTCTTGTTGTTGGTGATGGTGCTGCTGTTGTTGTTGATGTTGTTGTTTGTTGCTACTGTTGTTTTCATTATTGTCATTATTAATGATAATGTTACTACTACCATTATTGTCATTATTAATGATAATGTTACTACTTCTACCATTATTGTCATTATTAATTACTACTACTACTACTACTACTACTACTACTACTACTACTACTACTACTGTATATTACTATTAATAACATCTTGGGGAGTTTAAAAATAATTAAGTAATAGAAGTGTATTAATTTTGTGAAATTAGGACATTATTCAGAACAACATACCGTATGTATATGATTCTATTGCCAGTGTTGGCTTTAGACAGAAAAATAATAAAATACAATAAAATGGCAAGAATATACTCCTCTAAAGCACCACACAGCCGTCAGTATCAGCCGGAGCTACCAGATTAAATTACGGTACTAAAACATTCAGCACTACGGATGTTGTGGCTTTCCTCCTGCCCAAAACTGACAAGTCATGATATAAGTGAAAGAATTTTGAAACCCTTAATAAAAAAAAATGAAGAAAGAAACGAAGATGCCCCATCAATATTCAAGTTTCAATATCATCAGTACCATGCCGGAAACAACACAGTGACGTTGCATGACAACTCCAAATATGAAAGCAGTGCTTCTTAGTATATAATAATATTGTCTAGACAGTTTGATCTCGGGCTGTCAGATTGCTTCGATGCCATGTGACATCGTACGCTGAAGAGGTAGCAATAATGGCGAGGCGCTGGTTTCTGATAATAGATGTCACGGACCTACTGGAATCAATGGTCATGGAATCGGAGCATTCCAGACAGATAGCCAGCGATAACGCCATGCTCTGCTGCTACTTCATCAGAGATAAATCTCTAGGTGGAGAATACACTACATGGACACTTGTCATATATGTGCTGCTGCTTCTTCATCAGAGATAGATCTTTAGGTGGAGAATACACTACATGGACACTTGTCATAGATGTGTTTATATAGAATATGAGGATGTTGTTGTAATTTGTGCCATATTTACAATTCTGGGTATCCTTTCACAAAGCTCTCTTCTCCACTAAGAGGTCACAGCGCTCTCTTTGCCGATATAGCTAATACACTGCAAAGAGAGCACTATGGTCTCTCAGCGGATACAAGAGCTTTGTGGAAGGATACCCTCTCCTGTATGAAACAACATAACTCTAAGGTTACCCTTAACCCCAACCTTAACCCTAGCCTATACCATTGCAATGGTTGGAGATAAAGATACTTTAGAGTTACACCATTTAATACAGTAGATCCTTAACTAATACAAAAACATATGTAATGAACATTATTGATTTCCAAGCAAGGATTTCATTCTATATGTGTGAATTAGTAGATCTTCCTTCTTGCACAGCCGACTGACTGAAAATGATCAGTAATATCAAAGAAACACTCGCCAATGACATTATTCGGGCATCTAATTGGCCAAATTAATTCGCCGGCACTTTCACCCACTTCATAATGACACTGAATATAGCCGTTCACTTGTCAGTGGAACGTGACAACATAAGAAAACCACAAGCGGCCACGTGGGCGTCTCTATCACTGTGACAAAGACGGGGAAGTTCACGGGTATAAAGGAAGTTCCACTAATTACTAGTTGTCTGACAAACATCCTCACACACAACCAATAATTTGCCTGTCTGGTGACAATGCACTGAAAGACAACGGTGCATACATTGAGTCATTAGAGGCCCTGTACGGGATTAGTTAGTACTTGCTTTACAATACAGATGCTAATTTCCAAACGACTGGTAACATGATAGACCCCAATTGATCATACTGTCCTGCAGACTATTCTTTACATAATTAGGGCCTTCAGAAGGATGGCATTGTTGAACGGTGGAAGTCTAAGTTTCCCCATTGTATCGCGATACGTTTTGTGACACTGTCTGAAAATGGAGACACGATTCCTAGTCGGAAAAAAATACACTGACAAGTAACTACATTGCAATCTGTTAGAGAAATGTGATAAATTAATGAGTCACTCATGAGACACAGTTTAAGGACTGACATGTCAATACCGCGACAGACTGGTATCACAAGGTTAGGTGCTAAATCAAGGGCCATTATTTTAACGTCAATTTAAATGCTATGATCATAACATAGTGATAAAATCCATGATAACTCAATAAGCACTTCTAAACTATACATACATTTATTGATATATTTTTTTTTTGAATTGGGGTTTAAAGTCGCTTTCTAGAATCTTTCACTAATATCACGATTTGTCAGTTTAGGGCAGGAGGAAACCTGCAACATCCGTAGCGCTGAATGTTGCAGTAAACCTGCGAGCACCGGCTGG
>JAUTBZ010169436.1:0-50088 GCA_032361785.1 Lepetodrilus galriftensis | reverse complement strand
ACCCTTATAATAGACTACTAGGGTGAAGGCTGTTACAGAAACTCTTGAATCTTTTATCTCAATGGAGATATGGTCTCCATCCACCCCTTGACCTCTTGGTAGTACAAGGGCTACGTCTCGATACTCTGTGACCCCTTTAATCTGTTCTTTATAAGGAAACTTATAAGCATCCCCAGGAAGGCGGTCGAAATCTACACGAAAAACACTCTCGGTATAGTGGTCTTTACTTAAGACTTTCATATCTGTGGCAACATCATTGCTCAGTATCGTTGCACCATCTTTAAATACTACATTCTCTTTATCCATCTCAAACAAGTCGCTTGAAGGAATTACCACTAGAGATTTTTTCCCTGAGGCTAGGTCAATAGTGTCTCCTACTTTGATATTCAAAACAGGCATAGTGTGTAAGGTGTCTTTGTTCATGACCACTAGACCCTCTTTTACTTTATAAGGAATAATTGGGATAGCATCTGCACCTTCCCCAAATTGTAAATCCATCTTTTGTAGGATTTTATCTCCCTCTGAGACTATGTTTTTTATGGCATAGAGAGCATCCGATACTCCCCCATCCCCTACGGTTACAAGTCTGTCACCAGTCTTAAGGTCTCCTAGCGCATGTAGGTATAAAGAGTTAGGGTGCTCCAAGTCTCTTACCGCAGAAGGAGTGTATATCTCTTCACCGTACTCTGCATCTCTTGAGTATACCGGAAACCTAAAGGCTTTTAACTCTTCTTCTCTAAGCCCATTGATACCGCTCACCACTTTATCTAGTTTGAAAGGTTTAGAAAGGTCTGTAAGATTCTCTTCTCCTATCTTACCCTTCAAGAGAACTCCTGAATATTTTGAAGTTGCAGAGACCGCTCTTGTTACTACTAGGTGGTCAGTAGCAGACTCTAATAAAGTCTTGGCATAGAGTCCACTTTTTCCATAGTCAAGGTCAGTATCTCCAAACTCGTTTATAAATCTTTTAATTCCACTCTTTCCATAGAACTCTTGTGGCTCCGTTATACCCCTCTTTGTAACTACCGTTAATGCCATAGGGATACTTCCCTTTGGATTAGACGACGCTACTAGAAGTTGGCTAGAAACTATTGTGGATATACTCGCATAGGTAGCACTCATTTTTATTCTCCATTCACTATTGTAATTTTAACAGAATCTAACTCTTGTTTAAAGTAAGATAATACTCTTTCAAGGTCGACGCTGTTCACTTTAAGACTCATACTCTTACCCTCTAGTAACATGTGATTCTCCCCACCGTAAACCACTTCTTGATACATGTTACCCTCGTTTGTAAGTTTGACTATAACCTCTTCCAAAATTTCAGAGTCTTTAACCATCCCTTTAACAGATTTTTTCGCTTTTTTAGATTCTGCTTTTTTTGTTTTCTCGTCGCCCATGTGTGACCTCTCTTTACTTTTTTTTAAAGATTTTATTTTATATTATAAATATTACTGCCTATGCAAAGTGCCGAGCTTTAATAAAACCTCTATATCACCTTCTCCTAGATTCTCTGAGCTTACATACCTTGTGAGTTCACTAAATAAGGGAGCATTTGTTACCTCATACTCCTCCGATAGGGCATACATCCTTGAATTTTTACCTCCCATAACTCGCATCTCTGTGTTGGGGTTCAAGTTGTAGCTAAAAGGTTGGTGGAAGGGTTGGTTTTTGAAGAACTCGTATCTTATGACTCCTCTTTTGTTCTCATTGTTTCCACACCTTGTCCTTAAGAGAATAAAATTTACCTCTTTTTGTACACTCTCCGATACCATCATAAGATTTAGACTTACTTTAAAATTGACCGATAGTTTTTCCTTGCTCCCACTTACCGTTACAGCATCTTCTCTAGGCTTCTCTCCAAGTGTTGCTTCCCCTTCTTTGTGAACATACTTAGCGATAGGGTCTATCTCTAAAATCTCCACCCCTTTAGGTATCATGATAGGGAACTCTTTTATCTCACCTTTTTCCCAATCGCCTTTTAACCCTTGGTCTTCTATCTTGGCATAAGTATATCCTACGATGCAATCTTTTGTACAGAGGTTTAACCCTCTCTTTGGTTTGCTTCTGTCTAGGACTCCCATGGTCTCTTGGTTTAAAGACATTCCACTCACGTTGAAGGCTATTACGATAGTTCTATCTGTGAAGTCTTTAATCTTCTTCTTAGTGGAGAGTAAAGGTGAAGTTCTTATAAGCTCTATCAACCTAGTGTCTCGCATCAGAGCATACTCTCTGCCTTCCTTATAACTCTCTTTATCTTCTAAGTCCTCTGTGTAGATAAACTCTATGTTGTAACCGTAGGGTGAGAGTCTGTCATAGATGTCTTGCAGTACACTATTTCTTACAAGTTGGTCGTACGCTTTTACTCTGTGTGGTCTCTCTTTAGTTATCATGATAAAGCCCTCCTTCGCTTTTTAGAAAAATCATATCTTCTGCATCCTCTTCTGTCCTCACCTCTTTTAGAATCTTATCTGAGCCTTCTCTCTTTCTAACAAAGTCAGGCAGTATCTCCCCTCTCTCTTCTAAGTCTTCTAGGTTTTCTTTTATGTTGAGGAGGTTTTCTTGGTTCTCTGTCATCAGATACATTGGAGTCAATTCACACTTCCAAGCTATCTTATTGTTTAAGGGGGTTCCACTTTTTAAACTCTTCACCACCATGAAAGTAAGGTGCTCTTCACTTTCCCCTCCTCCCTTAACGAGAATTTTAGCCCCTCTTGGGAGTTGGTGCGCTTCCACCTCTAAAGCTTTGAGAAGAAAACCATCCTCTTCAAAACTCTCATACATGTTCCCATTATCTGTGTAGTGTTCTAAGTTTGTGATGACCACTTTTAAGTCTCTGTAAGTTGGGTTTTCCTCATAAGAGATGTCCGTAGTGTTCAAGCCTCTAAGACTTCCTTTAGAGTTCTTTGGAGAGTACACATCTACTAGGACTCCATAGGTGGGAAGAATGTTTAAGAGCCTATATACTTCCACCGTGTTAAACAGTTGGTGTACAACTCCCACCCCTTCACTATGTATCTTCTTTGATAAAGCCAAAACGAACCCTTTTTTATTTAAGGGTTTTGATAGTGGATTTTTAGACTAACTGCTAACCTAATATGAGGTTTGTGTATTTTAAGCGTACTATACCCATATCTACTCTTGCATCTATGATGGCTTTTCCCTTTAGTCGTTCTCGCTCCCTATCTAGGGGTTTAGGTTTTAGTGTTTTAAAGTCTTCTTGTGGGAGTCTTTCTCGTATTTTAGATAGCTTCTTTGAGACATATTTTTTTCTACCTTTTAACTCTCTTGGTTTGAGTCTTTTGATGCCGTAAATCTTTATCTTTTTGTAGATAGTGACTTCACTTACGTTTAACGTCTCAGCTACTTTGGCTATGGTTAAACCTTCGTGTACAAGTTTTTCTATCGCCTCTTTTGTTAGACCTTCAATCTTGATTCCTCTATCTTTGGAGGCTTCTATTTTATACATGTGCATATAGAGGTACACCGTAGATAAAGAGACCTTCAGTTTCTTTGCTACTTCTCTGTTGTTCAACCCTTCTGCTCTAAGTTCACTCAGTACCGATTCTTTTAAAATCTCTTTCAAACTCATAGGTCGAACTTCTCCATTAAAAGATTTTCCAAATTTCCTTCCTCCACTTCATCTATATTAAAACCTAAGCTCTCCATCGTAGCTTGTACATCTTCCCACTTTGCATACTCTAAATCCGATAGCTCTTGGTCATCAAATTTAGACTTGTTCTTAGCCCCCTTGATGGACTTTTTAAGAGTGTCGCCCTTCAAGTGTGGGAAAGTAGCCGAGATATGCTTACAAATCAAATTCTCCCTATTGGGGTCTCTCTTGTCAGGTTTTCTTAACTCTTTATCTGTGCCTCTTAAAAGGTATCTTTTATCTGTGGCATTGTACCAACTCCCCCAATACAAAAAAGCAGGGCATGAGCAGAAATATTTCATAGGCATCGTCAAGGTTGCCTTTCTCATATTCTTAAAATCACTTGGCTTTACTCTAAGGTAAACTAGGTGTCCTTTCTTACTTGAGTAAGACTCTCCACACTTTACCAAAAGTAGAATTGACTCTCTACTCCTAATAGTGTATTTTATTTTATACACCTTACAGTTTTGACTTCGCTTATTGGGTTTTTTGGAATTGTTTTTTACCATGTCGCCTAGAGTGTGGAATCTAAAAACGCTACTTTGAACTTCTTTTGCCATTTTTTATTCTCGCTTTTAACTTTTCTAACTTTTCACTTCTAGGTTTCTTTTCAGGGGTAACTGTCTTCTTAGGTGCGGACTCTCCATCTAAGAAAGAGGGTATTTTCACTATAGCTTCTCCCTCTTCTAGGAGTATGCCTTCATGGAAAGTTTTGGTGCTCTCCACTTTTTCTATGCCTTCTTCTAACTCTTTAGGGGGGCTTATGGTTAGTACCGAGGAGTCATAAACTTCTACACACTTAGAACGTACAAGTGCTTCTAAGGTGGAGTGATACTCTTCGGGGGCTTCGCTTATTTTAAAGACCGTGTTTTGGTGGAGTATTCTATCTACTTCAAAACCGTTTGGCTTCATAAGTTCTAGGTCAGTGGTCGTTATATACTCTTGCTCATGGTCTACTCTTATTTTATCTCCACTTCCAAGGGCATCTACCATTGAAAGCATATCACTTGTCGCCATTTTTCTTCTCCACCAAAGTTTATGTTATTTTTTTATTTTCTTTTTTATAGTTTTTTTCTTTTTAGTGGGGACTTCTTCTTTAGGAGTCTCAGAATTTTCTTTAGGAGTCTCAGAATTTTCTTTAGGAGTCTCAGAGTCTTCTTTTTTACTCTTCTCGTTCTTCTCCTCCATCTTCTTTATCTCCAACAAGGCTGTGTCTAATTCTTGCAAAGCAATATCTAGCTTTTTTAAAGCATCATCTAAATCGCCTTGCAATTTTGCACTCTTTTTTTCAGAGTCCTCCAATGTAGATTTCAACTTCTCGTTAACTTCTAAGGCTTGTGTCAACTCTTTTTGCATAGCACCCATCGCCCCATCAGAAGCTTCATCTTTTACTAGGTCTAGTGCCTCTACCGCTAAAGAACCAGCAGTCTCTAAATGCTCTTCCTTGATAGTCTCACCTTTACGATAGTGTACTATATCTGAGCTAATCCCCAAACCTTTTGTGTCTAATGCCATATCCATACTTGCAACTTTTGCCATACTCTCCGCCTTTGTTATTTTATTTTTTATTATACCTATTATATCCTTGAAGAGAAATGTTGCTATTTAGATTGATACTGGTTTGAAGTAGGTGGGGGGATTGTTTTTTGTTTAAGGGTACTTGGGGCACAAAGAAGAGCAAAGCTCCCCTTTGTAGTTTTTTAGTTGATTACGATAGTTGCTAACGCTTTAGGGTTAGATACACACATTCCAACTTGTTCAAAAATAACGAAACCTACTTTGGTTCCTTCTTCTTGGTCTATTGCCATAAGAGGCAAGGCTTCAACAAAAGCACCGAAAGTTTCAGGCTCTGCAGTTACATAAAGGCGGTTGTGTGGAATCACGTTACTACGGTTGATTCTGAGACCATTCCATTGTGCGATGATACCTTTTTTAACCAACTCTTCAGCCGTGTTAAAACTAATTTGGAAACCACTCTCATAGTTACTCATTGTTCTGAAAACCTGAGTCCACTTTGAGTTGAACCAAATATCAGTAGGATTTAAAGTTTTACCCATTTGTCCTTCGATATCTGATACCGCTTTGAGGATAGTGTAAAGACCCGACTTTAAAAAGTTAGTCTCTGATACTACGATTGGAGTATTTGACTCTCCACTTGCAGATACAGCATCCCAAAGTTTAACGATACGTCTATCTTCTTCTTTAAAGATTTCAGACTCCGACTTAATCAAAGCAGTACCTTCAAGGTCATACTTACCACGATAGATATCTGTAAGGTCAAACAAGACTCTTGCTTCAATCTTTTGTAGTGGAGCTTCGATACCTTCAAGTCCATAAGGGTTGTTTGTTACCGGGTCACCATTTTGAGAAACAGTGTACGCTCTTACGTCAAACTCTAAAGGAATAAAGTTCTCTTGTCCTGCACCAAGTGTATATGGTTTAAAAGCTCTTCTAAGTGTTGACTTATATAGTTGTTCTTTTTTAAGTGGCTCTAAGATTGAGTTACCTAAAACTTCTCTACCTTTTGAACTTTCCATAAGAACTTTTTTCAAAGCTTGTTGTACACCTGAAAAAGACTCTGCTCTTGCATGAGCGCTCATGTTGATAACGTCCATAGTTGGAACCGCTACGTTATACTCTTTAGCTAAAGTTAAAAGAGTAATCTCATCTGTACTAAGTACACTTTTCGCTACTTTACCGTTGTCATTTCCAGCAGTCGCCATAGCAACTTCTGATAAACCTAGACCACTAAAAATAGAAGTTTGTTTTTTTGTTTTTCTTTTCATACTACTCTCTCCCTACATTCTTACACTAATTGTAATGCCATCAAGACCTACAATATCTACGAAACCGATAACATCAGCATCTTCACCAGCAAAAGCCATCTTTCCATCTTTACCCACAGTTGCATAAACTTTTGAGCCAGCTTTAATCTCTAAGTCGCCATCAAAGTATTTGTCTGTCAAAGGAATAGTCACTTGAAAAGCACCCGTTGCGATAGGTAAACCTTCACCATCTCCGATTGCAACCACGTTGTAATCTTCATGTGTTCCTAGTCTATCAATAAAACCAAAAGCGATAAGTCCCATAGGAACCTCTTCAGCAGTATCTCTTACTTTAGCATAGCCATCAGCATCTCTTGTGATAACTCTTGCAGTTCTGAGCTTTGTAACATCTTCTTGTGCTACGAAATCTGCAGGGTCTTGTTTAACTAGGTCAGGTTTGATACGGTACGTTGTACCATCTACATAACCGCCAAAATTTAAATCTAATCTTTTCATTTATCTCTCCAATTATTTAAACAGAGCACTTCGGATAGCCTCAGGGCTTATCTTGTGCATCTTACTATGTGATGTTTCAGAGACTTCTACTTCTTCCTCTTCCTCAACCTCTTCTTCTACTTCCTCTGCCACTTCTTCGACTTCAGCAGGCTTTTCAACCTCTTCTTCGACTTCCGTAGTTTCTTCCTCAGAGATAGACTCTTCTACTTCCTCAGCAGGCTCATCAAGTGCTTCACCTTCAGGCTCTTCTACTTCTAAAGCTTCTTCCCAATCTCCATTGTCCTCTTCACCAATCTCATTGGCGATTGCAGACGCTGTTAAACTCGCAGACATTTTAGTGATAGCGATGTTATGTGCCAAAGGCTCTAAAACTCCACCATCTTCAATAGTCGTTTTAAGCATCTCCACACCGGATAGCTCAGACTTCAACATGTTTTCCAATTTTTCCAACTGAAGTGTTGAGTAGTTCAACTCTTTAAGTGCTAGTCTCTTGTCTTCGATTGAAGAAATGCTACCTTGCGTGTAACCTTCAATGTTGGACTTGACCTTGTTTAAAGTTGAGTTGATAAACTTCTCAGCACCTTTAGGGTCAGAAAAAACAGACATTTTTACTTTTTTTGCCATAGTTCACCCTTTCGTGTAAGTTATTATCTTGTAGGCACTCTACACCTCGATGTAGAGCTTTACAATTTTATTTATGTTATGCTTTTGATTTTTTTACACTGTGAGTAGTCTACGCCCTCTATGGGGGGCTATTTGAGTCTTTCGGCTTGTAGGTTCAAGATTTCCAACCAACAATGTGGAGGGATTACTTTTGTCATTGAGGCAACTCCATGATACAAGTCTACCAAGTTGTTTACTCTTTTGGTGAGGTTGTCTCGCTCTTCTTTAGACTTGAAAGAAAAAGAGACACCTTCGGGGAGTAGTATGTTTTGTTTGAACCCATTTAATTTGACTTGAAGGTCTACTCTTTTACCTACCTTGGGGCTTCTAAATCTTTTCTTCTCTCTATTTCTTTCCACGATACTTCGCCTTTAATTTTTTCTCGTCCACCCTATGCTTGTACTCTAGCAAATCTCCACCATCTTTCACTCTTAACACTATGCCCCCCTTTTTGTGGTACTTCTTTAATTTGACCCCTTTGAGGTCTTCTTTGTTCAAGGTTAATATCTTTGTCTCTTGTGTTGGCTTGTCTTCTACTTCTTTACCTACTAGACTTTCTATGGTTTTTTCAAATTCTTCTTTGGCTTTGTGTTCTTTTTTATGTAGAGGGTAAGTATAAGGGGAGAAGCCTTCTACTCCTTTGTAACCTTCTCCACTAAAGGCACCTGTCTTAGTGTTAAACTCGCTATCGTATAGAAAGTTCATATACTCATGCTTAAACTTATCTATAACATCCTTGGCGGTGTATCTGTCTATTAGCTTCTTTAACAAAGGTTCTCTAAGGAAATTTTCCACTCCTAGATTTACTTCATCGTGGATGGTGCTCATATTTAAAACTATGTCTTGTTGTATATCTTTTAAATACTCTTGGGGGGTGTTATACCTTGGCTCTATCATGATAGGTCTCTCCAACGCTCTCTCTTTAACTTCTTAGAGGTTATTTTTTCAGAGATGTTTGAAATCAGAGCCTCTAAGTATCTATCGCTTCTATTTGTTAGATATCTTGGGGAAAAGGCTTCTTTATCTTTGTAGAAATCTATTAAGTGAGAGTGTCTTTTTTCTAATAACTCTAGGTCAAGGGTATAGATTTTCTCTTTGGCTTCTCTCGCGCCTTCAATCTTTATAGTCTCTAAGAGTTTGTTATACTCACTATTGCTCACACCATACAACTCTTGAAGACTACCCATCTTTAAACTCCTCTAAAACTATTTGATATGTTAGGGTTTTTAGCTCCTCTCTATCCACATAGATACCCTCTTTTATAAGTTGATTTTGTGTCTTTGAGACCAACCCTAAAACCGTGTGTAGTATTACTCTCTCTATCATCAACTCTTCCTCTTCTCTTGAAACCATTTGTCCCACTTTTTCCACCACTAAAAACTACCTACGATTTCTTTAGCTAAAGCGTTCAAGCGTATTTTCATCTTCAAGGTGAGACCGGCACTATCGTAGCTATTTACTATCAACTCCAAACGCTCTTTCTCAATGAGTTCTACAAAGTTCCTATGTATTGGTTTGTCTCTATCTTTAACGAGGTGGTGGAGAATGTAAGTGGGGAGTACATCTAGCTGTACGCTCTCCTCCTCTAAAGACTTTCTCAAAGTCTCAGACATGCCACGATGCAACTTCGCTTTAACGCTTGAGTGCATCTTAGCGTGTTCTCTAGTTTGCATGAATTTGAAAATGTCTTCTTTGAGTTCTTTGACATGTGCATTTATCATCTCTTCCATACCTTCCCCCCATTGGTAGATACCCCTAGCCTCTACTCCTTCTAACTCCACTTTCCTACTCTCTATGTCGTCGGAGGTTTGGAACAAGCCAAAGGACATCGCCACCACACAATAATCACTTCGATAACCCCCTGAGTCTATGCTCCCATCTAAAATCTTCATGGCGCTAAAACCCCTGCCTATTAGTACGGTACTCATGATTTCTATGTCTAAGTCTATCGCGCTCTAAGGTCTCTTGAATCTCCCCCATCATGTCCTCTATGAAGAGGAAACCCTCCTCTCCCAAAACCTTACGCACTACCTTTAAAACTTTATCTATGTCATGAGGCTTAGACTCCTCAACTCTTTTTGACATCTTAAGTATGTTCTCAATGTCGCACCGTTCCTCTTTTTCTAAAAAAGTTTCCATCTCTACTCTCGCTTTCTTTCTTATCATGATAGCTTTACCAAACTTGTGTCTAGGGAATTTGGAAAATCCATTTTTCCTATGTACAAGTCCGCTACTATAATCGTTGTCTGAGAAAGAGTATATCTCTCCAAAGTGTTCACGAAATTCAAACAACCGTATAGAATTTTTCAAAAGCTTTGAGAAGCCCCCTACCACTTGTAAATTTTTTTCAGTGGCAAACCTTCTCAACTCTAACTTACTATTACTTCTGTCAAGGGAGAAGGACATCACTGCTACAACTCTTTCCCCATATATCAAACCAAGGTTATACTTACAAGCTACAGAGCCTTGTAAATGGTTGAGGTGATAAAAATCCATAGGTGTTTTTATCAATATTTCCACTCTCTATACCATCTGAGTCAATAGGGTTGAGTGATGATGATATATCATTTACTAGCTTATCAAATTTATCAAGTGATTGCGTGTGCAATGTGTTAGGTGCTATCCATACAAATACAAGGTTTTCATAGACTTGTACCAGCTCATCCATTAAGCAAAAGACATAATCGTTTTGCCACTACCTGTTGGTGATGTGAAGTGTATGGTTTGAGTATCAGTTCTTTTGCCCTTGTCATTTTTTACTTTATAAATATCTAGGGCATCTTCTGTATATCCAAAAAGTCCTTGTACGGCTTTTTCTTGGTATTCAAATAATATCATCGTTTTTTCCTTTGGATTTTTCTTAATACTTTTAAAAAGTTTTCAGGGAGTGGTTCAAAAATTATCTGTTTAGTAACATCTTTGAACTTTCTTCTGTAGTGGTTTTGGTTTTGTAATGCGAGTATGTACATAGTAACTATGGGTCTTGTGGAGCTGTTTATAGCTTCTCTAGCCTCTTCATAGTCTTTAGGTGTCATATCGTAGATATTTTGCAATACATAGACTTCTTGACCCTTTTTATTAAAGCGTAAAAGAAAGTCACTTATAGGCTCTAGGTCAAAGCATCTCTCTTTTACTTTTATAATCTCTGTACATTTATCTACCATGAACTCTTTAATGTCTAGCTCGGAGTGTTTTTTGTCGTCATGGGATAGGGTTTGGATTTTTAGGTATTCTAGGTTTGAGTTGAGAGGTGGTTTTACAGTTGGTATTTTTCCTGTTCCAAAGCTATATCCATCATTAACGGTTTTTAGCCGTCTATAACAAATGTCTTCACAAATATTATTTTCATTATTCGTACATAAAATGAAGGTTCGTTTCCCATCATCTTCCTTATTCAAATCAAGTAAAGCATGTCCAGAAGTTCCCGTACCTGCAAAGAAATCTAAAATTATTGATGATTTGCTTGTAGATATTTGAAGCAGTTTCTTGATTAGTTCAGAAGGTTTTGGATAGTCAAAATCTATTTTTCCAAAGATATGACGAAGTTCTTTTTTTGCATTATCATTAGAATACTTATTGTCAGTAAAATCTAAACTTGAAATAGCTTTTTCTCTTGGTAAAATATCAACAAAATATTTTCCATTATCATCTTTTTCTATTTTTGCATTTTGATATGTTTTGGTGTAAATCCTAGAAAGTTTATTTTTGTATTTTTTCAAAACAACAAATCCATTCTTTAAACCAAAATCATATCTTTTTCTTGACCATCTCCAACAAAAATCTCTTTCAGGATTCAAGGTTTGTCTTTTTCTCATTTCAGAAAAACTAACACCTCCAGCAATCAGTAATTCATCTTCTATTTCAATTTCATAATCAAGTGATGCAGAATATTGGAGAGAGTCATAATCTAGTGTTTGATTAAGCTTATAATAGCCTCTTTCTTTAAAATATTCATCCTTATACTTGAACCCATCATCAGTGTGAGGGAGTTTGTGTAGTTTTCCTGATGCACTTCTGAAGTAAACTAAAACGTAGTCATGATTTTTTGCAATATTATCAGTGGATTTTCCACTCTTCTTAACTATTCTAGGTAAGATAGCAACAAAATTACTTTCATAAAATATACTGTCACAAAGGAGCTTAAGATTAGTCATTTCATTGTCATCTATATTAATAAAAATAACCCCTTCCTTAGAAAGAAGTTTTTTGGCTAAATAAAGTCTTTTTTGCATAAAAGAAAGCCAATAACTATGCCTATAGCCATCTTCCTTATCTATCCATTTGTCACCATACTTAAAGTCTTTACCCTTATTATAAGGTGGGTCAATATATATAACATCTATCTTCTCTTTATGTGTATAGTTCAATATCTCTAAAGCATGATAGTTGTCACCCTCTATCAAGATATTCTTATTGCTATCTCCATTTTCAATACCAAAGTCTTGACCTTTTTTAACTAGGTAAGGGTAGTAAAACCCTCCGTCATCAATTCCGAGTTCTCGTTCTCTCTCTTCCCAAACAAGCCCAAACTTCTTAGTCTTTTTGAGTGATTTGAGTTCGGCTTTGAGTTTACCTATCTCTTTTTCTAACCTAGCTACTTCTTTCTCTGACATATATGCTAATCCCCCAATCTTACAACATTTACACCAAGTGCTTTCATACACTTCATAAAAAATACCGCAGAGAATCCGCCACGGCTCATCTTGTTATTAAATGAGGTTTCTGTAAGTGTTTCATCGAACTCTTTTAGCAACTCGACCAAGTCCTTGACTCTTAGCCCTTTGCGCCTTATCTCTGCTTTGATAATATTTTTTGGTAATTCATCAACCTCGTCCGTATTATGTCCTTCCGCATCTCTATTTAAAGAATCATACCATAAGTTTAATTTTACTCTTATAGTGTTTTTTGAAATATTTTTTGTGTACCTTGTAACTCTTCCCCAAATACTCTTGGATTCTCATCTCCACTTTTTTTGCGTTTAATCTGCGCTTTTCTCCGTTATATTTGTTCTTGCACTCCCTACAGCCGTGTCCTCGTTCTAAGTGTGTCACAGCCATCTTCTCAGACTTACCACAAGTGTTGCATCTGTACTTTGCTTGAAAGTTGTTATTTTTATAGCCTTTTAACCACTTTTTTTTCACCTTAACCCCAGGGTTATTTTTCTTATCATGATAAATTCAAAAGAAGATACTCATTTTGAATTTATCAAAAGTCCCCTTGTCAAGTTTCACACTTCGACCATACTCCTCTACTACTTTACCCTTCTCGTCTAAGGTCAATATCTTTGTGTGACCTGTCTTTAGTCTATCTAAAGCTTTTAAGAGTCTCCGCCCATCTTCAGGTTTCTCAATCGTTACAATCCTAGAATACACCTCCCCCTTCACTTGTCTCGCTATAGAGTTGGCAGTGTAGCGGTTTAGCCGATACTTATCCATCCATTTTGCCGAACGGATTATGGCTAATTTAATTAGGAACGACGCAGTTGACTGTATGGGGGTGTTATAAACCTTATTCTTTCCTTGGTAATAAAACTTTCTATCTTTGAGTTGTGGGAGGTAGAATCTTGCTTTGAATAGGTTCTCTACATAGCCCGTTTTCTCTGCTCTTTTCAATCTCTCATCTAAGTGTGCTTTTAGAACCCCCAAGGTTTTAAAAAAGGTTATCCATAACCTCAATGCCGTAGCTTTGTTCATGCCTAGCTTATCTTCTAAGACTTTTGAACTTCCTCCATATTGTAAAGCAAGTCCTACGGGTTTGGATAAGTTTCTAAAGTATTTCCTTACCGCTATCTGTCCGTTCTCAAATTGCAGGTCATGGTCATCCTCATTGATATACCCCCCTTCTACTTTCTTAAAATCCCCTAACTTCACTCTCCCCTTAGTGTCAAATACTTTTCTGATTAAGCTCTCCCCAAAGAATCCCACAGCATTAACTGTATGGAAATCTTTTAAAGCTCTGTAAGGGTCTTCTTGTGGGAGTTGTTTTAAACTTTGTAGTCTTTTGTGTAGTTTTTTCATGATAGCTTTACCAAGTTTGGGGTTCTTGGTAAATGCTCTTCCTTATTTTTTAGGAAGAGCATTTGTCTTAGTTGGAAATCTTAGAACCTTCCCAAGAGTAGAGATACCCTTCTAGTCCATGTTTTTTCAGAACCTCTAACAATTTCACCATTGGCTTAATAGATTTTATAGTTTTTTCCAATCTCAGAATTTGGATTGCGATTTCACTCCCTTTGTTTACGAAAAAGATATCAAGTTCCATACTTCCTTCAAGGCTGTCTCCTATCAAGCGAAAGGCGATATAGTTTGCGCCATTCAGATTCTGCCCCTCTCCTTCTTTGGTCATCTCAGCAAAAGATTTTAAGTCGTTCTCTAACAATAAGAAGTCCGACTCTAACATAATTTTTTCTTCGATGTTTGCATGAGAAGAAGTTGTATGTTTACTTTGTGAGTTCCCTTCCATTTGTACGAGCTTCTTTAACCCATATCTTGAGAGGATTGAGAGAGTTCTTATAAGAGGTTTCTCGCTCTCCGTGGTAGAAATGATTTCTACTTTTTCTATCTCAACAAAATCAGTTATCCCTTTCTTGCTATAGCAAAGGTTCACATCAAACCCAGTCCCTGATTTCCAACTTAAAGATTTACAACCTTTCTTCTCTTTCATAGGGATGTACAAGTTCACATCATCGAGGAGGTCATCTAAGAGGTCTGAGTAATCCTTGATTGAAAGTTTTACCGACGTGCTTTGGGTGGAGGTTGCTTTGTCGCACATTATAACAACACCTAGTGGGTCTTGAATCCCTTGCATTTTCGCTTCACTAGAACCCCCCTTATAATCACTTTTTATCTTATCAAAAAACTCTTTTTTCTTCTCCTCAGATAACTCCGCAGGAGAGTTAACGTCAAACTCCTCTAAGAGGTTTCTAAAAAACTCTTGGTACTCTTTCTGTTTCGCACTCTTAGCTTCAAAGATTGCTTTACCCAACTGCGCTTTAGATTGAGTGGCTTGGCTTGTAGAGATTTTAAAATACTTTTTGTTTAAATCTTCAAATCCGTATACCTCTTCTGTCTTTCCTTCAACCGCTACCGCTAAACTTTTAAATGCTACTTTTAGAGTTTTCTCTAATTTGTCTAGGTCTCCTTTGGTCTTGGTAAAGTTCACTTTCTCTTTTTCCATCGCTAAGTTAGAATCAGGACTTGGCTTTTTGTAGAAGAAGAGTTTTTTGTAATCTCCGGTCAAGGTCATTGTGTTGTTAGTGAAATCTCCCTTGGGGTCTGCCTCTATCATGATATGATTTCTCATCGGGTCGTTCCCTCTTATACCATGTGGTAAATCTTTGTCGTTTCCGATAAGACCTATATTGATATCAATATAGTGGCTGTTACCAAATTGGCTCTTGGTTAAGTCTATATGAAAAAAACCATTTGGGAAGTGCTTTGTAAATGCAGATTTTATCTTTGAGGCAAAGGCTTCATACTTTTCTGTATCCATTTTATCCTCTACATTTTTCCCAACTCCACTTGTAGAAGCTCCCTTGTCAAAAGGTTTTGGCTCTACCATATCCGACATAAGCACTTCTCGCCAATCTTCTTTAGAGATTCTGTCATGGTGCGCCCCTCTTACTTGAAGGTTATATGAACCATCTGAATAGACTACGACCGCTATCTGAAAATACCCTACCACTCCCTCGCGCTCTGTTTGGAACTCTACAGCATAAACATCTTCCTCTAGCTCCACAGTCTTGCTCTTAGCTTTCGTTGCATCTAGGGCATCTACAATAGCACTAAGGTTTACCTCTAACTCTTTTCTTACGTGTTTGAAGAGTTGGTTGTTCTTAATGAATCTCTCCAAGCCTTTAGGGTTCTTGATGTCTAGGATTTTACTCGTCCCTGAACGGTGTCTTAAGATAGAGTCCACCGCTATCTTGTCAAACCCTCCTAGCGCATGTGAGCTATGCTTTGCACCTTTCCATTTTTTGTCTGTCTTAGGGTTAAATGCAAAAGGAATCTCATACCACTCTGTTTGGTCATCAGAGTCGATAAAACTTGTGACATTGTTTGGGTACTCATAGTTTTTTAAGAGCCTTGTAACCTCAGGTACCTTTATAATATAAAGGTCGCTCTCATGGTTATCATACTCTACACCTATCGCTTGTATTTTTTTCAATAACTCTTCAGCATCCATCTTAGACGCTTTACTTTTCCCTATCATGTTTAGTAGAACTTTTTTCATATTACTTTTCCTCATTTATTTTTTTCAACTCTTCTTTAAAAGACTTTTCAGATAGTTTTTCCAACTTGGGGTTCTGCATAAAGTCTGCAACATTCTTTCGGCTAAAACTATTGTTTTTCATACCCGCTCTGTTTATGATGTTTTGGTAGCTCTCTTGGCTCTCAGTCAACTTGTAAGCCACACACTCTTCTCTAAGTTCTTGTTGGTTCTTGAACATTTGATGAACGTCTACAATGTAGAGGTATTCCATAAGGGAGTCTACCCCTTCAAATGGTAACCCCTCTCTCTTGAATCCTGCCTCTGAGGTTTTCGCCATTTTCTCCACTCTCTCAAAACTTAGGTAAGAAAGATTAGATGTCAGATTTCTTTGTCCCCACTTATCAAAGGCAGGTATAAACCACTTATAGAAGGCCTGTAAATCTGTTTTATTTAAACCACCTTGTGCCCGTGTCTTTTTTAGCATAGCTTTTAGATACACGTTATTGTCAAGTCCTCTCTTGTAGATGTCGTTCATGATAGAGTAAACTTTCTTCCCGTAGTCTGCCTCTGCATGTGCCGTTTCCATAATCTTCGCACTCTTGTAACCATACGCTCTAATGTGCTTGTGAACATTTTTAAAATCATCCACTAGGATTACAGCTTCTAGCAACTCAAACATTTCACCTAAGAAAGAGTTAGGAGTTCTACCTTTAGTATAAGAATCTTCTCCCACCACTAAAGTTAAAAGATGATTTTCACCATCTTCATTTTCAATGAACGTAAGCTTTATCCCCATCTCCCTTTTCGAGAAAGTGCTTTTTTTGTTCTCCATTGTAGAGTAAATTTTAAACACCGCTTCTTGAGAACTTCCACCAAAGAGGTCTCCTATAGGTTTTTTGTCTAACTTGACTTGTACTAGACTTAAATTACAAGTACCCTCACAGCCATACACCTCTTCTTCAACTCCTTCAACTTTCGTTAACCACTGCTTCTTTACACTTTCGACTCTCTTTATAAAATCGTTCACGAACTCTTCCTTATTTTTATTTCACCACTATTTAGAAACATTTGGAAGGCAGGTTTTTTTAAGAACACTTCTTCTATTTCTAAACTAACTTTCTTCTCTGCCTTTAAAGCTTTAAGACCTTTACCACTAACTACACTTCCCGACCATGCAGGGTTTGTGCCTCTACATACTCCGCCCACACTTCCATCTTGACATACAAGTAAGCTGTACTCCACAAACTCTATTGGGGTCGCCTCTCCTTCTTCATCATGACTATTCCACCACTCTACAATTTGGCTTATAGAACCGTTAGGTTTGTCATAGAGTTGCCCTTTCATCATCTTCAAGTGTATGCAACGTGTATCGTCCTTGTCTGAATGTAGTCCGACTTTACCACAGAACCCACAAGTTACCGAGCTGTAAAAAGAACCCATAGACCCGAACTTTATTTTACCCTCTTCTAAGGCTTTAGCCATTTTGGAGTCTTTCTTTCTGTTGACCGCGATAAGCCCTCTTGAAAAATAAATTTTTGTCCCATCCCCCAAAGGTATCTCCCTAAGCACTACATCTAAGATAAGCCCTTTGACTTTTTTCAAATCTTGTTTATGGTTGGCTAATACAAAAGCTCCTACGTGTGTCTTATGATACTTTAGGAGGTCAATCGTTTTTATACACTCTGCTTTAGAGTTCACATAGGGGAGACAGTTATCTTTTATGCTGTAACCGTTCTCCTCAGTGTTGAGAGAGGTTAAAAGGTCTGCCTCTCCGAACGCCCAGTCTTTAGGGTCTAAAACTACAGTTCTCTTTGCTCCTTTTTCTAAAGAAGCTATGCACTCGCTCTCTCCTCTTCCACACTTATACTTCTCAAATTCATCCAAACTATACTCTTGGTGAAATTTGTTAGAAGCTTGATATACTACCGGGAAGAAATCCATATCCTCCAACTTTGTGGTGTTAGAGAGAAATCCTTTCACTAGGGGGGCAGGTTCCCCCTTGGCTATGTCCCCTTTTTTGGTATGGTCGTTATTCAAGGTTGGTTGGTTCTTTTTCTTCTTACCTCTTAAGGCAAGGTTTGGTGGTCGTAGCGTGGACTTCTTTTTGATTGTAATTGCAGTATCAGCCATCTATATCTCCAAAATCATACACCATGTCACCGCCACTCATGCTCGTTGTGGGTGTTCCTATTTTTTTACCTAGAGGTTTTATGACCTCTTTAAGAACTCTGTTTCTTAGATTCTTAGGTACACTCTCTAAGGTGATAGTGATTCCTAAGTCCTCAGAGATGTCTAAAATAATTGCACCATCCGTAGACAGAACTAAATACTCATACACCACCTCTGAACCATAACTCTCATTACTCACATCTAACTCTAACTCAAAGTCTTTTGAGATAGGTAGCATGGACTTTTTCACCATGTCAATAGCTATGTCACTCTTTTGGTTACTCGCTAAACTAAGACTTATTTTTTTCATATCAAACTCCTCTGAAAATGTAGGTAATGTTGGAGCCTTGAGTCTCTAGTTCCATGGAGTCTGCGATAGCCTTTAAAGGTTTTAGTGCTTGGAACACTTCCCCTTGGTCTATATTCGCCTTCTTATTTATCATGATAACGAGAGTCTTTCTCCCCAAGAGGTAATCAAAGCTTATATATGTTTGGTTATCTTTTCTATACTCCACTTCACAACCGCTCTTCCCTTGTGAAACTCTCTCTAACCCTAACTTACTCTTAAGTCTCAAAAAGCCTTCTTCGTAATCGTAAATTTTAGTAGTACACTTGGAGGCAAAGTGGCTTAACCCTATTCGTTCCATGACTAACACCTTCTTATTTTTTACTTTAAACCTAAACCCCCCTAAGTTTAAAGTTTACTGTTAGCTATTTTAGGTACATCTCAAAGGAGATAGTCTCTTCTTGGTTTCTGTTTTTATTCTCTACAAGTCCTTCTTTTTTGAAGAACTTTATCAGCCTACCTTTAGAGGTAGCTCCAAGGGTTTCGTCTACATTTAGGACTATACCCATGTCGTTAGCTTTGGCGAAAGAGACTAAGGTTTTCATGATGGTAGTGCCTAGCCCAGTTTTTCTCTTGTCTTTGTTTATGATAAGAGACTTGACATGTATGTAGGTTTTCCTTTCAATCTTCTCTACCTTTGCTTTAAAATCTTCTACCCCCTCTATCTCTTTGATTGACTTTACTTTGTCCTTCATCGTGGTTACTTGGTGGTCGCTAGTAGCTGTTGTAGGAACTTCTTCTACCTCTTTCTCAGTCTCGCTCTCCTCTTTCTCAGTCTCGCTCTCCTCTTTCTCAGTCTCGCTCTCCTCTTGTGTTTCAAGGCTTACAGATTTTGCCTCGGACTCGCTCTCTGCTAGGGAGGCTTTTCTTTCCTCTTCTCCTTCTTCCCACTTGTCGAAAAGTTTTTCGCTAACCTCTTCCACTATCTCTTCTGTTGGTGTGTCATCTTCCCCATGCGTTAAGGCTACTAATATCTTATCTATGAACTCTTCTGAGGAGTTTATCCCTAGCGCTTTTACCACCCCTCTAAGATACTCTTTATCTCTAATGACCATATCTGAAAAATGTTCATTTTCAAGTATCTTGTCTGTCACGAAGTTTGCCAACCCTTCACTAAGAGGACTTGTCTGTTCCTCTATCAACATTCTCTCTATCTCGTGAACATTAAACCCTAAGGCTTTTATAACATAAGAATATGGTATCTTTTTATTAGAGGCTAAATCTAAAAGAAGTTGGAAGTCTTCTGAACTATGTGCAAGATTTAACCTATCGAACTCTACCTTAGGATATAGGTACTCTATATTCCCCCACTCATCTTTCAGATACAAACCTTTTTTTATCGCTACGGGTTTGAAAATCTGCTCCTCTATGAATTTTTTTAAGACTTGTCTCTCAATAGTAAACTGATTACCCAACATCTCTAATTGTAGATAAGAGTTTGCGTAACTATCACTCCCCCCTACAAGTGCTTCTACCATCCCTAAGCCTTGTAAGATTGTATCTTCTGCCTTCTCTGCTATGTCATCTATGTTGATAAGCTCTCTTGTATCAAAAGCTATATTGTCTACAGTTACCGCTTTGTTTGTGAAGATATAGCTACTCTCGTCTTTCTCCACCGCTTCTCTTATTAAGCCATCTATTGTGTTGAAGTTATCTCCACTCACGTCGCTGTTAAAGAGGTAAATGTTTTTGTAGGCTCTGTTTGCTTTTAAGCGGTTTGCTTTTCTTACCACTACTAGGTCTACGCTCTCAGATAAAACTCTATTCAGAATACTCTTGTCTTTATCACTATATGCTATCTCGTTCTCCAAGAACGCTACCCATAGATTTTTATCATTATAAGGGTAGGAGTTTATATTGCTCTCTGAATTGTCTCTAAACTCTTCCACATAGCTTTTACTATACCCCAAGGCTTCTAAAGATTTTAGTATTTCAGAAGTTTCCTCACCTTCCTTGAACATGTCTTTAAATCTTCCACCACCTACTATAGGTATCGACAAGAAATTAATCTCATCATTTGTAGACCTTCCAAGTGCTTCAAAGGGGTCTATGTTTTTGACAAATTTAACACCTCGATATTTCTCTACCCAATCTTCATCTTCCGCAGTGCTCGTGACCTCTGCCCCTTGGTAGTTTGGTATAAAGCTATACACTACCTTTTGCAACTCTTCTAGGTCTACACTTCTCGTATCTTTTAGATACCTTGCAGTGATATCTTCTATTTCTTCTTTGTCCTCTTTTGAGAGCACGTTACTTTTTGCTAAGGTCTTTATAGTTCCCTCAACATTATTGAAGTCTAAAATCTGCTTTTTAATATACTCTCCACCAGTCTTTGTAGTCATGGAGAAAGTAAAGTCATCGGACAGTAAAAGAGAACCAAACCCAAATATTTTATAATCCCTATAGGCTCTGAAAACCGCCCTATTCAGATTGACACCTTCCCACATGTCACTAAAAAAATCTTTGACGTATGACATCAAGATAGGGTTATGGTCACTCTCGGGGTATCTTAACTCTAGCCCCGACAAAGGTATATTCACAAACAAGTCTATGATTCTCCCCATCTTAGCATTGTGTTTAAATAGGTATAGGAATATAAGAGTTTTCTGTGTTGGAGATAACATCGCTTCCGACAACTGTGACTTAGCTAACATCTCTATTAGGAACTCTGCTTGTACATATATCAAATCGTTATCTGCACTAATTCCTCCAAAACCTTCATCAGGTTCATGATTTAAGGAGCCAAATAGTTTTGGGGACTTGTCCGCAGTTCCTAATCTATAACTTTTTGAACTTTGTATACCACTACCTCCGACTTGACTAGAGTTTTCAGAGCTTGTTGAGTTGCTTGTCTTAGAGCCATTTAAACTTACTTTTTCTGTTGACATTTATTTAACCTTTGTTTTCTTGATTTTTCGGCATTTTCCATTGGGCTATTTTAACCGATTTCCCTTTTATTCTTCTCACTTCTTCTAAGTAGCTTTTTACGTCTTCGCCTTGGTTCTTTTCTAGGGTGCTCTCTACTCTATTAGGCTGTAACATACTACTCCCCACGATGACCTCCTGAGCCACACTCACCTCTGCCATCAACACCGCTCTACTTATTGCAGAGTAATCATCGTCATGTGCTAGAGACCCTACCGCGTACACAGATATGATACCTTTCCCTTTGGTCTCCTCCACAAGTCCTATGAAATTCTCATAAGTGCCATCCGTGATAAAAGTCCTCGGTAACATAAGCCTTCCCTCAGTGTAAACCCTTTTAAAAGTTTTAGCGACTAGACTGTTACTATCTTTAGTTGCTAGAAAAAGCTCTAAAATCTCTTCTTTTAGGATGTTATTGTTTATCAGTAACTCACTATACACTTGGTAATTCCATTGGTCGATGGTTGCTTTTACTATGTTGTAGTTCCCTACTATCTTCTTAAAAAGGCTAAGAATTATTTCGTGTGAGATGACTCCCCCTTCTTCTTCAGGTTCTAAAGTGACATAGAAATCTAGGACTATGCAGTCTTTCTTGGCTACATACTCCTTATACTCTAACCCCTTATAGTCTACATCCACAGTTGGGGGGAGATGCTTAGGTCTCCTCTTCTCTTTGTGTGTCACCGCGAACACTAACCCATCCCCACTTTGCGCCATATCTACACTTAACATATACTCCGCACCCTCTACAGAGTTCTTTATAGTGTTTGACCATAGCATGTTGACTTGGGATTTAAGGCGGTGGATGTTGGTGATAAACCCTCCTATTTGGTCTAGGAACTCTCCGAAATACTCCTGCCTACAAGAGGCTTCACTTTCATTCCACATCTTCTTTATAAAAATGCTCGACAAGTTTCGGTTCACCCAGTGAGAGGGGAGGTTTATCATGAGCACATCTTTACTCGTGAAGGAAGATTTAAATTTTACCCACGCCTCCCCTTTCTTACCATTGGGAGATGTAAACACGAAACTTTTACCAAAAGTCTCTCCTTTGGGGGTGATAAAGCCAGATACCGCAGGGAGTAACGCTTCATATATTTCTTTATCTATCTGTTTAGCTTTATTCTTAACTCCACTATCTCTAAAGTGTGCGTACTCATCCATACCTACCGCTACAGTAGAGGCTCCCCTTACTTTTGAACTTGCAGTAGAAGCTATAAGTTTTATGTCCCCCCTCATGGAAACTTTCACCCCTTGCTCTTTCAGGAAGGTGTGTTGAGGGGAGGCGATGTAATACTCATTACCCACGTTCCCAACCATGTGGGGAGATATTGCTTTGCTGTTTGCTAACATCTGTTTTATAGAGTCGTATTGCCTTATGGCTCCATCCTCACTATTTGAGACCACTAGCAACCCTATCGGGTCAGTGGTGGCTATCTTAAAATACTTGTGGGGATTCTGTATCTTTAGAAGGAGGTAGACTATGTAGCAATATACCATACTTACCGTGGTTGTCTTTGTACCCCTTCGCCCTATAAACAAGAGTATCTCCACAAACTTTATATCATGGTCTCTCCAATCCTCATAGCTTAGATTTATTTTGTTCTCATGGTATAGGTATTTAAAAGCTCCCACCTCTGTCATAACGGTTATGACCTTCTCATTGAACATATCAGGTATCTCGATGGCGTTGTCCTCTAAATCATCACTCAGGGGTATCTGAAAGAACACTTTTAAGATAAACTTCTGCATAGGGTACAGCTCCATGCCTAGCCCTTGCTCTGAATCTTCTACAAAGTCTACAATGTTGGCGATACCACTCTTCCCATATTGTAGAGTCAAATCCTTATACAAGCTTCTACACTCGTTGGCAATCCTATTGAAATACTTGGGAGATGTTTTAGGATTTTTTGACATGTTTTTTCTTTTTCTTTTTCTTCTTCTTAGGCTCTTCCAATAGTACCGCGTCCTCTATCTCTACATAGTCTAAAGACTCTACTTTTTTATCTTGGATGAAAGGGTTTGTCAATTCTTCCAACTCATTTATTGGCACACCCGTGAACAGATGATTTAGCCTCTCCTCGAACCCTTCGGTGGATACCGTTAAAGTATCTACAACTCTAAGGATTGTCCCACCTTCTAACCCAGTATCTGTTAAGACTTTCACAAATACTTCTAAAAGAAAATGAAAAGATTTTGAGTATTTTGGGTGTGTGAAATCTATAACCTCTTGGGTCTCTAAAGAGTGCTTTTCTTTTATTGTGGTTTTCAAAGACCTTGTTATAGAGAGTAGCCTATTAGAAGCTCCTAGCTTATCTAAGTCTCTTGTTTTTGGGTCAAATGATTTTATCGTCTCAGCAAGTGCTATGTTTTCTAACCCTTGGATAAGTGCTAGTTTATCTGTTACCGTTTTAGCAGAGTCTAGCAACTCTTTAGAAAAATCCCCTAAGACATTTTCACTATTGAGTTGTAGGCTTTTCAGAGCATTGTACCCTACAGATTTACTTTTAGGTATCTCCCCTTTTAGGTCATCAAACAGATTACTATTTTTTCTCTTTTTCGTCTTTTTCTTTGCCACTCTCCACCACTCTCCACCGCTTAGATTTTATCTGTTTTTAGTTAAGTCTACTCACTACCAAAGCATACAAAGTATTGTAACCAAATCTCGTATAAAACTCTGAATCAACCCTCTCCAAGCAGTCTCTACTTGTGCTTAAAATCTCATTATGTGTGTTGACCGAGGGGTTATTTATCAGTTGTTGAAAATACTCTACTATACATAGAGGCTTCTCGCCACCCCTTCTACCCTTACAAGTATTCGTCAGGGAGGCTTCCACAGATTTATAAGGTTGTAGTAGGAGTGCCTCTCCGCTTATATAGCCACTATCCGTAGCTTTCAATACTATGAGACCTTTGTTTAGAAGTTTGAAAAACATCGCTAAGTTAATGTTGAACCCTTGACTACTTGTTTCTACTTTTTTCAAATCTTCCTTAACTTCTAAGAACTCTTTTACGCTCGTGGTATAGTAGTCCATGAAATCTATCCCTATAGGTAAAGGATTTTCAATGAGGGAGCCTAGCTCTTTAAGGAAATCTTGTTTGTCTCTTGTGATTACAGAGTCTCCCCAATCCATAGACATAAAGTAATTGTACGCCCCTACATCTTCTCTCAAAAACTCACAGACTAGAGCGATAATAACTTGGTCTTTCAAAACCTTGTTACCTCTGAACACATGATAGTCGGTTAATTTCTCAGTAGCCTCAGGAGAAGACTCTGCTTGTAGAAAAACTATATCCTCCATATCTGCAGATACAAATCCCTCTTCACGTTTTGAGGGGAGCAACGACGATAAATCATTAAGAAGTTTTGAAGAGGTTACCTCCCCCTTTCCCATAACCGTAAAACCGATTGGGTTATCTTGCTTGTGTCTCGTAACGTGTGTTTGGTTTCTTTTTGTTGTAATTTTCATCGCCAACTTAGACCCTTTTCAAATTTAAAAAATTGTTCTCAACACTAAAAGCCCATATAGGCTTAGTGTCTACTTGCATATTCTCATCTATATCTTCTAAATTATAGACTATTTCTACCTGCGGGTTATCTTCTTGTAGTTGGTTCTGCAAGTCCTCTAAGGTGAGCGTGTTGAAGATACTACTATACACTTTAACCTCTACCTCTCTACCGCCATTTTTTATAGAGGTTATATCTGCACCATGTAGAACTCTTCCCAAACTCCCACAGTTGAACTCTTTTGAAAAAAGACAAATTCCACTCTCACAATTTTTTCCCATCTCTTCGGTACTCCCTATCTAATAATTTTAAAAGTCTGCAATCTGAAACTATGTTTATAGCTTCTTCTTTAGACAGTAAATCTTTCTCCTCAGGATTTATCAGTAGAATTGAATCACTCTCCTCTACTAAATAAGTACCCAAAGAAAAGCACTCCCTCCACAAGAGAGTGCTTTTTAAACCGCTTATGTCTTTTACAAAGTGTATAACATACTCATTAGTTACTGCTTTGTTTTTATAAGAGTAAACTCTGCAATAATTGTAGAAACTTCTTTCTCTCATGAAATAACTCTCAGGGAATAATTTGGGAGTCCTGATTATCAACTCCTCTATGTCTTTATTGAAACCTAGTAAGTGGTTTATGTGTGCGTAGTATGCGTTGTGTTCTTTCTCATATCCTACTTGGTCAAGGTATGCTCCGCACTCTAAACAGACACTCCCCCCTTTTCCTACCTTAGAGTGGTTACAACCACAACACTCTAGCGTGTGGCAGTAGGGTGTTATCAGAGTGTTTTTGTTTGCATGTAGGTTGATGTATGCTAAGTCATAGTGGAACCTTCTAGCTATGGTTGAGTTTAACGCTTCTACTAAACTCCCCTTTGCATAGTTTAGAGTGTAAAGAGTGTTTCTCAATGCCAATCTTTCCTAAAGTTGTGAGAACCCCTTGAGTTGTATTGTTGTAACTCTGTGATATATTCAATATGGCTCTTCATCTTGTGCTTTACCACCAAAAAGTAAGAGTAGTCCTTATGTAATTCTTCTAAGAACTTCTCGTCCACTTCTTCCACTTCTAAATTGTCCGCCATCACTACCATGAACTCCTCTAAGGTCTCACACTCCATATAAGACTCCAACACCTCTTTTATCTCTAGTATCAGTTTCGATACTACACTATTGGAGGCTCTTACACTTAGAGACACCGCGCTTATAGTTTTCAAGGCGTACCACACTACTAGAACGTATGCCTTAGGGTGCGGTACTATTTTACTTAAGAAAAAGTAACTCTCTTCAAGTTGTGTGTCAGGTGCTTTTAATTGTATCGCCAATCTTCTAAGCGCACTACTTATTCTCTTACTTACTCCATATTGTTTTATATTGAATATCTCTGAGATTTTTACTTGGGGTACTTTTGCTACATAGTTTAAATAGACTATGTTGGACTCTATGAAGTACAGGTCATTTAAGTATTTGGAGAAGAACAGATACTCCTCTTTTATCAGGTCTTTTAAGTTATCGAACTCTTTATTATCGCCTTCTCTTGAAGAGTGTACGTCTACTAGATAGTCAAAATCCACTTCCCCCATTTTCTCTCCACCCCTACATTTTTATAATTCTCAGATAATACCCTAAATCTCCTAGATATGCCTTAAGTTTATTTGACTTGAAGTATGCTCGGATTCCCATATAGTCTAAATCTTTGTAGGCTACTTTTTTGGAGATTTCCCCTCTATATGTGGCATCCTCAAAACCGTAGTCTTGTAGTAGCTCTACCTCTTTAGCTAGAACCTCCGTAGGTATCTTTATGTTGCACCTATCCTTTAAGATGATGACCTTATCTACCTTGTTTAAAAAAAGAAGATTGTTACTGTATATCAAATCTAAGTCTTTGTCAAAAAATTTCTGATATATAATTGACTTCTTGTATCCTTGATAGTGTCTTACCCCTAGCACTTTTAAAAGCTCCATCTGTTTAGGTAAAGGGTTCATCACCACTAGCTCTCTTTGTGGGTATCTAAGCTTTATCGTCCACATCTCACTTAGAAGTGCGAACAGGTCGTCCCCTTCCATGAAGATATCCGCGTCTAAAAATAGTTTAGCTCTTGGTTCAAGTGCTTTTATCCTCTTGTAAAAAGGAGTATTCTCTTTTCTTGTCTCTAACATCTCAGCATCTATCTTTAAGTTTAAGTGTAGAAATTTTAGCTCGTGGGATATGTGTACCTCTAAGCCTTCTATTTTTGTCACCTTAAAGGGCAGGTCTTTGTACTCTTTTAGATAGACCACATCCCCCACGACAAATTTGACTTTTTTACTTGCCTTGTATAAATGCTTTCTTATATCTTGTTCTTGTAGGTAGAGGTTTCTCAAAACTCCCGAGGTATCATGATAGACTTCAGGTTTGGCTTCTACCCCCACCCCTTTTAATGCTAGTAAAACTTTGGCTCTTTCCTCTTTCTCAGTAGGTACATATAAAAACTCTACTACTCCTGATATTTCTTGTAGATATAGATAAGGTATATCCTTCAAGTGACTTATGACAGAGTTGTCTACACTTGAAGAGGGTTGAAAAACCTGATACTCCAAAAAATCTCTCTTTATCTTAGGCTAGTTTGAAGTTAGGTACACCTAGTAGGAGATGGAGGTAGGCTGTTTGTACTAAAGAGTCACACCTCTTTAAAACATCTTCCTCTTTATCTAACCATACCGTGACATGCTCCAACTCCCCCTCTTCCAAACTTCTAGGTATCTTCACAGCCCTAGAGACATCTACTACAAAAAGAGTGGCGAGTTCATCAGTGCTTGGGCTTACGGGAAAATCTCCCAATCTTTTTACGTTCACGCTTAGAGGGTCATACCCCGCTTCTTCTATGAGTCCACGGCTTAAAGCTCTCTTCCTATCCTCGTCCTCTTCATCTAAAGACTCTCCAAAAGAGCTTAGGGTTATTGTAGGCTCTTCTGCATAAGGTTTTATACTATCCAACACTCCAATAAGGTTCTTGGAGATATCTACTAGGACAAACTTTAAACTATCTTTTAAAGCTCTTCTTACAAAAGTATAGTTGGAACCATCTTCATACTTATGATTCATCATACTCAAATAAGGTATGCCTAGTTTATTCTTAGCTTCACAATCGTACAAGGTTTTTGTTTCAACAATTTTTTTCACAACTTTTTCCAATCCGAGTTTTTATTTTTCTTTTTCTTGACCTTACTTTTAGGCTTTTCTTCCTTCACTTTTACTCTTAAACCCCGCCTTTTATGCTCTATTTTTTCCTCAACTGTAACTACTTTTTCTTCTACCTCTTCGGCTCTCACTAGGGTATCTAAGAGTATGAAGTAAACTTTTACTTGTTCTTTTGTGTTGAAGTTATAGGTCGCGGTCATCTCTATCAGTTTATCTAAATTGTCAAACTGTTTGCTTACTTTAGATATGAGTTTGGGGTGGATTCCTAGTTCTTTTATTTCCTCTTCTTGACCCTTGCTCTTGGAGAGGTACAAGGCTATAAGTATGTTTGTCATGACTCTGTTAAACTCTCGTGGGTCTACTTCTAAAAGCTCTAATGCTATGGTGGCTTTGACAAGTCCTTTCTTTGGGAGGTTGCCTATAATCTCTAATAGGCTATCTTCTTGGCTCTTCATGTTCTCCACTTTAATCTTAGAGAGGTCAGAGCCGTGTGTTTTATATAAGGTGTCTAGCCCACTTATCGCATCCCTTAACCCTTTGCTATGTACTCTTGCTATGTTGTCTAATAACTCTCGTGGGGCTTTTATCTTTTCTAGTGTTGCTATCCTCTGTAACTCTAATACAGTTTCCTCTCTTGAAGTGGGTCTCACTTTAAACACTTGACTTCTGTTGACTATTGCAGGTCTTATAGAGTGTAGTTGTGTGGTGGCAAATAAGAAGAGTGTAGAGTTCCTCCCCTCCTCTAAGAGTTTCAATAAGGTGTCCCAAGCTTGGTTACTCAGAGTGTGTGCCTCATCTAAGTAGATTATTCTAGTGCCCCCCTTCCTATTGGGAAATTGACTTGCTAGGATTTTTAAGGGTTCTACTTCTTTAACTCCTCTGTAGCTTGTAGCGTCTAGCTCTAAGTAGTCAGGGTGGTTGTTGTTGTCTATGGCTTTGCAGTTATCACACTTGTTGCAAGGCTTATTCTTTGCTTCACAGTTCACAGCCTTCGCGAAAACTCTAGCTATCGTGGTGTTGTGTGTCACTTTAAAATTATCGGTGAGATATAGGGATGTAGGGTTACTTGTTTTGATGCAGACCATCTCTACTTTTTTCAGACGCTCGACTTTCTTTATCTTTACAAAATCTCCGATGTCCTCCCAAGGGTATGTTACAAGGTTGGTTAACTCTCGTGCCCTATAAGGAGTGGGGAGATATTTGTTTCTCCATATTTTCACCCTCTGCTCTTCTTCGCTTACTTTGTAACCTAGCGACCGCATGACATCGCAGTATTGCTCTCTTACCCTTCTACTTTGGTTTTCAAAATAAAGCTCCCTATCCTCCACCACTCCACAACTCTCAAATAAGCCTCTGATAAGTTTTAGCCTTGTATCTATGTCGTTGTGTAGATACTCTTTCGGTATCTGTTTTTGACCCCTTAGCGTGTCTCTCAGCTTGGTATCTTTTATGTAGATAAAGTCACCCTTCTTTTTTGCTTTTGAGACTTCTAAAACTCTCTCTAAAGTGTCAGAATATTTGCACTTGTATCTCACACCTTTTTCTATAAGCTCCCCTCTTCCAAATAACAAGCCAAACAGATAAGGGTCTATCTCTGTTTCCTTGGTCTCTTGTTGTATCGCCTTGGAGGTTTCTATGTGTATATCATGATAGGAGTTTTTTCGATGCTCTTTCATAAGCTGTTTGAGGCTTCTAACTTCTGCACTTTGTGTTTTACGATTAAAGACCTTCCACAAATGGTCTTTACTACACTCTGTGGAGGTGTTATCCTCAAAAGTTATCTTGTAAGACTTCTTAGCGCCTTGTGGGTACTTCCCCAACACTTTATGAACATCCCCCAACTCTCCCGAGAGGGCATCTCCCACTTGCAAGTCCTCTAACTTTACAAAGCCTCTGTCAGGGGTGAACACTTTAGAGTAGAGGGGCTGTGCTTTTCCTCCCCCACTTGCCCCCGAGACTATCATAGAGTTAGTATAGGTGTAGGCTTTTGTTTTTATGAGTCCTTGGAGTTCTTCTACTAGGAAAGGTTGCCCCAAGACTTCTGAGAAATCTTTGGGGCGGTATTTGGTGGTGAGAGACTCTTGACGTTTCGGCATGTTAGAGTAGGTATAAGTTATATTTGTTGTAGGTAGGTAGAGGGTCTATACCTCCCTCCACGGTTTCTATTTTTTTAAGATATAGCTTATTTGTAACCGAGAAAATTTTTGAGTTATCAGAGAGAAGGTCTTTATCCGTAGCCATTAAGCTCTCAGTCTTTTTTAAACTCAGCGCTTCACACCTTGCTAGAAAACCCTCAGGGTCGATGTGTTGATTCAGATTATCAGAGATGTGCCTTAAGACTTCTTCCCTATCCCACTCCGTAAGGTCTTGGTTAGAGATATACGCACCTACTAAGTGATAAGGTATTTTCCCCAAATCTTTTACCCTTGTCTCTATACCAAAACCAATGTCTGCATACTCCCCCTCTTTCACCTCATGAAATTCAAGTCCTACTATCCCCCCTTCAAGCATCCTACGAACTAGCTCACTTGAGGGAGTCTGTTTCTTCAAACTTAGGTGAACTGCCATCACCTTGTAGGCTCTATACTTTTTAAGAGAGTGCTCTTTTGCTACATAGCACATGCTCGTACCCTTCAAAAGACTAGGGTATGATTTTTGTTTATTTGTTGTTGCAGGCAAAGGGGTTGTGGTGACGTAGTATCTTGTACCTTTTTTTAAATCCCCCCCTCCATAGTAGTCGGTGTTTCTTACATCTGAGATGAAGTTGCCTTCATTGGGGGTCATAGGTAAGCAATCAATGGCTAAGACTCTTACAAGCCCTATGTAGAACTTCAACCTTGCCATGAAATCCGTATTGAAAGATTGTAACACTTCTTTTCTCGTCACCTCTCCTCCTCCACTTACTTCAGTCACAAGTAGATTTAGCTCTTCTTCACTAAATAGAACCTCGAAAGGTTTTAGGGCAGGTTTCAAAGCTTCTAAGAACATGCTATGACTCCCCACAACTTGTAGAACTTCTAAGACATGTCCCTCTTTTTCACTCAGCTCATCATCCGTGGCTCTCTCCACCATGTTTTGAAGGGGTACATCTTTTGGGAGGTTTACCATATTTAAAAAACTAGCTAGAGATAGAGGTGTCTCCAAAAAATACTCCCCTAAGACCTTATCTCCTAATAAACTCAACACTTCCAATCTTCTCTTCATTTTTATATACCACCATGTTATTTTTTATTCTCGTAGTGAGCTTTACCAAGTGGGGACTAGGTTACTTTTGTTTGAGTGTGCTTTTTATCAAGTCCTCGATACTCTCCACCCTTGTCAGAGCTATCATGATAAAAAGTTTTCTAGTACGGTACTCTTTACTATCATACATCCTTAAATCCTCTGCAACGTAGGAAGGGAACTCTTTATCTAAGATATTATACATCAGATACGTGAACCCCTCGAAAGAGCCTCCCATCTCTGAATAGGACTTGTACATCTTTATAAAATCTAAAAGGTGCGTAGGGCTTCTTACACTTATAAATTTGACTATAATCATTATCTTATCTTTGTAGTAGTATTTGTCCTCAAACACTTTAGCCTTCAGATTCTGCTTTAACTTTTCAAAATTGTTATCTTTTTTATAACAAAGTATATAAGAACGTAGAGTGCTCAGAGGTTTTCTACTTGCATACTTTTTGAGATAAGCCATTACTTCACTATCTTCTACTTTATACAACTTGGAGATAAAAGATAGAGGGTCTTTTTTTAAATCTATTTTTTCAAAAACTTCTTCATGCCTTTTGCAGAGTGAGATTATTTCTAACCCTTCTTTTGGCAGGGCTTTATCATCAAAGATATACCCTCTTCCTACTAAGGTCTTTCCTTCTAGGTACCCTTTACTCAGGTACTCACTTATCAGATAATTTCTAGTGAGAGCATTTAACCACGGCTCTTCTTCATTCAGAGTTATTGCGTAAGATTTTGCTTTATTTTTTGAGGTCAAGGTGTTCTCTCAATTTTTTGGGGAGGGCTTCTTTTGCAGAAGATTCTATACCTATGTTAGAGATGACTTTTCCTAGCATAACTCCTCTTTTCATGTAGCCCCCTTGTAGTCCTTCTAATATGAGGTGAAGGGCTAGTAACTCTTTAGATGTTTTTTTAGCTTTTCTTTCGCGGATAGTCTTACCCCTTTTAAATACTTTTCTATCTCTTCACTATCATGATAAGGCTCTTCTATCTCTATGAGATTTAGGATGATGTGTTGATAAATCTTCTCAGACACTTTACCATCTTTAGGTTTACCTTTTGTGATATAGTTTATGGATTTTTCGATACCTTCCACTTGGTGTTCAGAGTAGTTCTGATAGGAGTAGGCAATCTCTTTTATATAGACTTTTTTAGAGACCTTGCCGTAAGCTTTTTTTATTGCGCTATAGAAGTTTTCCATCTCCTCTAAGCCTTTCACTTTTATGAACCCATTTAGAAACATCGCTTGTAACATATAGGCTTCTACTTCATCTAGGATAAGGGACTTTTCTCTTGGGTCTCTCAACCTCTGCCCTTTTGACTCTTTGTTTTGTCGTAAGTGTACACTCTCATGTAAGTAGAGACTCACGAGGTGCATATCTAAAGTATAGTCTTTGGAGGGGGTATATGTTTTGGGGGCTTGTATTACAAGTAGGTTTGCTTTTGTGACATAGCCACTAAAGTTGTTAGACTTTAGCCGACTACTTACTCGGAGTTCTATGATTTTTTCTTTTTAGTTTTTTTCTTTTTTGCACCATCTAACTTCTTCTTAGCTTTGACTAAATCTTTCATCTTCTTAGCACCCTCAGATAACTTCTTAAGGTCTTTGGTACTTTTCTTAGCTAAGTTTGTAGAGTATTTGTCATCCCCTTTTTTTGCGCTACCAAGCTTTATCTTTATCTTCTTTATTTTACTTGTTAACTCCCACCGCTCGGCTCTCTTGCTTGTGAGATTTACCTTCTTAGTATAGTCACCTTTCTTGGGCTTGATTTTTCTAATCTCTTTCATCAGCTTGTTACGCTCTCTTTGTAACTTTAGCATCTCTTCATACAAGTTTAGGTCTTTCTTCTCTTTAGGACTTAAGTTGTCTCTACCATTCATAGAGGCTATGCGCTCCTCCACTTTCGCGGTAGTATCCCCCAAAGTATATTTCTTCATAAAATCTCCATTCTTCTATTTTTTAAAATCTAGTTTTTGAAATCTAAGCCTTTTTATAAACTTCACTGGTGTCATATTTTAAAAACTAAGATAGGTTCGTAAGGTGCTTTTATATCTGCCAAGCGTATATTTCTCCCTCGGCTATCTTGCTTCCCACTTGAGGCAGGCTTTCTTGATAAAGGGTACTTCAAGGTTTCTACTTTTGTGAAACCTTCCCCCTTGGCTAGGTTTAAGCTGTCTCTCACCATGTGTATGTGTTTTCTATTGTTTACCACATTCCAAATAAAGTAAGAGCCTTCTTTCCCTTGGCTGTATATGTTTCGCATCGTAGGCTTGGCAAATTTTAAATTCCAAGGTCTCGGTTTCTTATAGAAGGTGGCACACTGTGGGGTTTTAGAGATACTTTCTACTTCTCCAAAACCATTTATAAAGTCTCCTACTCTTATCTCTTTAGCCTTCTTTTTTAAAAAGTAGTCTTTCCCCCCTACCATTACCATGTGGTCTTCTGAGTAATAAAGACTCTCCGCTCCCACTATTTTGAAAATGTACGTGTCGGGGTACTTTTCCAAATCTAAATAAGGGGGGCTTGTGAAAGAGCAGTCTACCTCTTTTAAGTGATAACACTCAGGGTCTTCACTCCCCCCTAACACTATTCTAGGGTTCCAATTTTCCAAGTGGTATTTTTTGTCTCCCTTTAAAAAGTCACAGAGATGTGAAAAAGCTTCTACCACTTTTATGTTGGGGTCTATACTTTCATAGTTCACCATGATGCCAGGGTTCCTTCTAGCAACATAATAGGACGCTAAGAGTCTACTTAGCCAACCTTCACTAGAACTATGTAGATTGAGCACCTTCCCCTCTCCCATGCTCTCAAAACCATACTTTTGGAATAGGTAGGCACTTATCAAGGGATTGAAGTTACTTACAAATTGAAATCTATACTTATTGGAACTATGTGTGTAAGTGCTAAAATACCTTCTCGTGTTCATAATTGTTTGGGCTGTTGCAAGGTGTAGGGAGATATTGCACACTTCAAAGATACTTATCAGGTCGTCCTCTGTTGCGTTGCCCCCTATCTCTACGGGTACATTGGAGTAATACTCTCTTGTGAAAGACTCTAAGAACTTTGAACCCCAAGGGAGCTTTTTAAAAGTGAGGTTTCCTCTCCTATATATCTGCTCCACATTCACCGATAAGAACTTATCTAAGTCCTCATAGTTTATACTCTTCTCCCCTCCACTTATAAACTCAGGAAGGTCTTTTTTAAAAGCATAGGCTCCTCCCATAAGTATCTTGTAGATTGTCTCTAAATCTAAAAGACGTATCTCTCTAGCTCTCTTTTTTAGATAGCCCTTATACTCATGATAATTGTTTTTAAATTCTTCTTCAGTGGGTTGTTCTCTTCTTATTCTTACTCTAAGAGTCTTTAAATCTTTTTTTGTAAAGACTCTTAAGTTTTTTGGGGTAAATAAATCTTTCATGATAGCTTTACCAAGTTTGGGGTTCTTGGTAAATGCTCTTCCTTATTTTTTAGGAAGAGCATTTGTCTTAGTTCGTTCGGTAAATGTAGTTGTCCCCTTCACCCTCTTCTTCTGCACCATCATAACCACTTAGAGTATGTCCTCGACCATCTATGTTTACAATCTCTTCTATCAGACCATCTATATCTACCCAGCTCTGAGCTACCGCCAATTTAAAAGATTCCTCTTCCCCAAAATCAGAGGAGTAAGTTTCAAAACCTTCTCCCTTCATATCTTCTTTGTACTTTTCCACCGCCTCGTCTATATTATCTTCTGCCTCAGTTTCTAATTCCTCTTTGGACTCCTCTGAGTTTGTGAGAGTGTTTTCCATGATGCCCTCTTCTACAAGTTCTTCATGGAGGCGATTTACAAATTCTTCATCATCAGAAGACTCTTCACTTGCTATATCCTGATAATAGCTCTCTCTGTACCCTCCTAGGATATCAACAAATTCACTATCTTCTATATAAGAAGTTACAGTGCTCTTATTGAAGGCTTCTAACCCTATATCATCTATGAGGTTTTGTAAGCTCTCTTTAGCCTTCTCGTCGGCTTCGCTATCTGTGAGAACTAGGTAATCCCCTCCATCTGCCGAGAACTCATTATCTATCCCAGTCTCTTCTATCTCACCCTCTATCGCTTCCTCTAGTGTCTCGTACTCTTCTTCATCAAAATCGTCATCAAATATGAAAGAGTATAGGACTTCTTCTTTTGTTTTGCTCATGATTATTTTCTCGCTTTTCTATTTCTTTGGTTGATAGCTTTGACACCGATTTTGCTAAAGACTTTTGTATCAGACAACTTTAGCTCTTTACGCTTCTGTATCTTACGTTTAGTTTTCTTGTTGCCTTTTTTCTTCATACGCTTTTTACCACTAGCAAAGTCGCTAAGGCTCAACTTACTCGCACTATGACTAGAGTTGGTATCTTTGTAGGCTAAGTAGTCTTTGAACTCTTGGGATAGGTTCTTATCATGATAGAAAGATTTTAACTCTTCTTTTATCAAATCCTCATCAAAATCAAAATCGGTCTCTCCATTTCTTGTGACACAAGTGAAGATTACTTTATCGCTCTTTGCCTCATTCTCCACGACAAAATTTGTAACAGTCGCTCCGCTCCCCATCTCCTCAGTGTCTATCGTATACGGCACTTTTGATTTCTTGATGAGGTTCCCTATGTACTTCTCATCGGGGTAGGTTAAGTCCTCTATCTTGTTCAACTTCTTCTTCGCCATGTGTCAATCCTTATCTTGTTTTTACTTCACTCTTGAAAATATTGTTTTTACTTTGAACTGTTACTTAAATATGACTTCTTCTACCTTAGAAAATCTCTTCTCGTACAACTTCTCAACTTCTTTTCTAGTCTCTCCACTCCCTACTAGAACACTCACACAAGGGAGTCGAAAGTTATCATCTTTCTTTCTCACGTTGTGTTTGATGATAAGGGGTTTGATGGTTGTGAAGGCTAAGGGTTTTAACTCTAATAAGAGGAGGTACTTATCATGATACTTTTTGGGATAGTCTTTCTCGCGTAGCTTTTTGTAGGTCATCGCTACTTTATCTCCATTGACCTCTAAGACTTTACTCATCTCGCATCTCGACTCTTAGTTCCATCAAGTTACACAAGCTCGTCAACGCTAAAGATTCTTTGTGGTCTATCTCGCTGTATGTGAGACAGAAGGAATTATCTTTTAACTCCATCTTGGAATCGAAAGATAAAGTGTAGTTTAGAGCATCTTCTAATTTTTGGTTGAAAGTTTCTAAGTCTTTCTCTTCTATTGTTATGCTAATCTCCATGGGGAATTTCCTTTTTATTTTCTCTTGTACTTTACCAAGGTGGTCTTTCTTCTTGCTCCCATGTGGTAAGGAACATCTTTACCCAAACGGTGTTTTGTGTGGTATCTATTGTAGGCTACGGACGCTTCTTTCTCTGAGTCAAATTTGCCGAGGAAAATTTCTTCTCCATCATGCTGTATTCGCGCCTCCCATCCTCTCCCCGAACACGTACCACTTCCATCATCTACATACTTGAGTCCCACATACCTAGAGGTGGGGGTTTTTTGTTTCTTCCCCATCTCTAAGCTTCTACTAGCGCATTGGCAAGGTTGTGTAGTTTTGTGTTCATTTCTAAGTCGCTCATAGGAGAGTTTATCCTTTTTGCTTTTCTCGGTTTTCCATTGGAGCCAATTATCTCATAAGTTCCATGTGTTAGGTTCTCTTGGATTACGTTATAGATACTCCAGGCATCTCTCCCCTTATCTTCTTTTCTATGTGGGGTGTAGAGTTGCTTCAAATCACTAGGGGCATACTCTTCTTTATGCTTGAGGTAAAAAGCTTTCTCGGCTAACTCTTTTATCTCTTTCAAGGTCAACACTTTTTCTTGCATCTTTTTGATGTTGGTCTCTACGATATCCATAGCTTTTATTGTGTAGAGGTCTATCAAGTCAGGTACCACTTTTGTCAGGAAACCTTTATGTGGCACTATCATAGGTTGTAGAAGCTCTTCCCCTATGATAAGACCGTTTTCACACACCATTCTAAAAACTCCAATTTGTACAGAGAAGCTTGAACTCTTATCATGACTATTAGCTATGACTAGCTCCAAGTTGTCCCCATCGCTCGTTACATAACTCTTGTGCTTAAGTCTTGCTACGTGAAAAGCATCCTCTTCGTTGCCTCTAGTTCTTCTTTGACTATTTTGTGATAGCTCCCAACCGCTCTTAGCTAAACTCTCGATTACCATTGAAGTCTTAATGCCTTCATATCTCTCGCCAATTATCTCTTCTCTGTGAAATGCTTTTGTTAATCCCATTGTCTTTGTCATCTTATTCGTCCTTTAGTTTTTGTTGTTACAAGCGTTTCGTCTTGCTTGTTGAAAGTATATCGTCTTTGTTGAGGAATCTTTATAGTTTATAGGGAATTTTATAGAAAAGCTCTCTTTTTCTAAGATATGTGTGTAGTTTCGTATCAAAAGTTTTCTGAGTTTCGTATGTCTTCTTTGAATTTTCGCCACAACCAATTAATGTTTTTCCTTGTGGTGTGTAGTATAGGTCTTATAAGAGGACGAGCAGGGATGTTTTTCTTCTTGGAACCATACTCTAATGTCGGGAGTATTTTTTTAAATTTAAGTTTCTCTTTGCTTGAAATAAAACTCTTCTTACCTCTGAATCCTATATAAACTTTTCCATGTGCGTCTCTATACACTCCTAGCTTTCTTATAAGGTCATTATGTTGTATCCAAAATTTTGTCTTGGTTCCATAAGGCTTTCTCTGTCTATACTTTTTTGAGAGAGGTTTATAAGCCTTCCTCATTCTCTCTTTCCCCACCTTCTGTTCTCTTACCGCTTTCTTTATTCTATACAAGATGTAATGTGCCACATACAAATTGAAGGTCTCTCTCAAAACACTCTCTTGTATATCTAGCTCAAAAGAAAAATTGGTTATCTTGCGCCTACCTCGTTTTGTAGATAAGGGATTATATTTCTCTTTTGATATTTTGATTATTGGTATCATGATAACCCCCTCTTTTTAACTCTTCTTTCTTGTTCTATTTTTTATTACAACTGTTTAGAAGTAGAGGCTCTCCATGATAATTTGCTTCGGCAAAAAGTTCCAGCAGTAGTAGCTACTCGAAAAAGTAATTTTACTATTGTCTCCCCCTTCAGGGCTTATAAACCTCATTCTTTTATCAAACATAAGAAGTTGTAGGTCTCTGTTCTTGAAGAGTCTTTGTGGTGCTCCATCATTAAGCCAAGTGTTTGTCATGATAAGTGCAAAAGGTTTGTTAAAACTCAAAGCCCTCTCAAAATAAGCTCTCTTGTTGGTGAAGGGGGGATTGCTTATCATGATATCCCATCTCTTTGGCTCGTACAAGAAAAAGTCTTTGCCTCCCTCTATGTGAGAGTGAATCACTTTCACGTTGTCTAGCTTAGACAGCTGTTTAACAAATTGAGAGTCCTTAGTGTCAAAGGGGCACCATATTCTTAGCTTCTTCTTGACTTCTCTCGCATCACGATATCTTTCAACGTATGTAAGTATTGCTCTCACACCATAGTCGGGGGTATAGCACTCATCATTCCTCCCTTTTGAATACAACACCTCTACCATTTTCTATCCTCCATGAACGACCGCCAAATGACTAGGGCGTAGAAAGATATCAACAAAGATGCCACGAGGTAGAAATTTTCACATAACATTTTTAAGCGTTGTAGTCCCACTCTTTTTTGAGGTTCTTCCAAGCTCTCCTAACACTTGTATCTTTCAAACGGTTGGGGATTCTTAGAAGCTCTTCCAAGTAGTCGTTATACTTGTTTGCTTTTATGACATCTTGTTCACTTTGACCTTTTTCTCTATTGGTATACTTGAAAATATTTCCTTTGCAGAAACCTATCATCTCACAAACGGTCATGTCTTTCTCTTGGTCATATATTCTATTTCTCCCATCACTCACATAGTGGCTATTCTCATTTTTTGTCAGCAGGGGGTGTAAATTTATTTTCATGTTTTATCTCTCTTTCTTTTTTTTTAAAATCTTTACTACGAGTTCCACAAGCGCTTTTGTCATGTTTAACTCCATAGCATTTCCAATACACTGATACAGATGTACGTTAGCTAGTTTTCCGAAATCAAACTCATCTTTGTAGTCTCCTTGGAATCTTGAAAACTCTCTTGGGGTTAGGTATCTGTTTCCATGACCTCTCACACAAAACTTATCTTTTGTTCCTCTTTGCTTAGACATCTTGCATTTTAAGAGGGAGATGTCTGTCCCTCGCTTATGGTAACTTGCCATCAAAGTTGGGATTTTCTTTGTATATCTTGTCATGGTTTTACCCGCTCTTTCCCTCCCTCTCAACCACTCTTTCTTTTGCTTAGTGATATAGTATTTAGCTTCGACGTTCTTTTCCCACATGTCTAAGATACGAGGGGTTTTCTTGTATCTCTTCTTAGGCTTTAACTTTTTTAAAGGGTAGGAGTCTTTAACTCCTATAACAAAAACTCTAATTCTACTTTGTACCCCTCCAAAATCTAAGGCATTGTACAGACCCCAAGAAATCTTGTAACCCTTTAGGTCTTCTATGTCCGCTAAGATGTTGTCCCAATCTTCCCCCTTGTTCACAGATAAAAGACCTCTCACGTTCTCAATAGTAAAAACCTCAGGCTGTATGATAGCGATAGACTCTATGGCGCTCTTCATGAGTAACCCTTTGTCTCCTCCCAACCCTACCCTATTCCCCGAAAGAGAATATGACTGGCACGGTGGGGAAAGGTGGTAATAGTCTAGTTTGAGTTTTTTTATCTCTTTGGACTTTAGGAAGTGATTTATATCTTTGGGGTATAGTTTAGGTGTGCCGTAGTTTACTTCATATAGCTCTCTAGCTTTTTCATCTATTTCACAAGCTAGTTTTACTTTGTGAGGGATGTCTAATAGTTTTAGAGCAAACTCTACACTTCCATAACCTCCACTAAAGGCAGTTCCTACTTTCAATTTCAAGCTAATTTTTTCAACTTGTTGATTTTTTGGTGGGCTAGATGTTCTGCTATCTTCACAAGCTCTCTCTTCTTTAGGGATTTTCTTCTTAACTTTTTTACTATTTTAGCCACTTCCACATTATAGTTCTCATCTTCTCTCTCTTCTCGCTCTAGGACTCCTTTGTATTTGACCCCTAGCACTTTCTCAAAGTAATTCAGAGTCTCACTATAACTCTTCCCGAAAGATTGAAAGGCAATATCCCACACTTTATAATTCCCACATACATAACAGTAGATTCCATTGGCTTTGTCCCCTACTTCATGTATGAATATCCTAGCCGACTTGTTAGTGTCTCTTCCATGAAAGGGGCAGTGTATCTGTGACGTGACCTCTTCATCCACACCTACTAACTCTGCCACTACCCCTATAGGAACCGTGGCATTTATGTGTTTGATTTTTACACTAAGAGTCTTATCATGAGATTTTCTCAAAATAGTCGCATCCTCAGGTACTTCTTAGCTTCTTTAAGTCTTCTCTTTGCGGTTTTAAAGTGTCGTTTTACCTTCTCGATGCCGATACTCCTTCTACTCTCTAAAACACAAGCTACGAGGGTAGTACCACTCCCACAAGTGAAATCTAAAACTAAGTCCCCCTCTTCTGTATAAGTCTTTACTAAGTAGCGCATCAACTCTAATGGTTTTTGTGTAGGGTGGTAGGCTCCTTTTTGTGTATCTCTTGAATAGTAGAGAACATTTATAGGATACCTTTCGCAGGAGTCATAGCCCCTCACCCCCTCTTCTCGTTCTCTACCATATAATCCCTCTCTCACATTTCCTTTTACGGTAGCTCTTCTTCTAGCGTTCGCCCCTACTTGTTTTCTCACGTGACCGTTAGTTTTAATGGGGAAGTATTTTCTACCCCCTTTGTAAAATACACTTATGTTCTCTACCACTCTCAGAGGTTGCTTTTTTGCATTAAGGTGTCCCGTAGGTTGGGATTTTACCCACGTCCAATCGTACTTGTACATTTCTAAATTACTAAGTCTCAAACTACTACTAAACGGCTCGGTTCCAAAAAGTATGATGGGGGTGTCGTCTTTGGAGACTTTCTCTAAAGCTTCCCACATCTCTTTAAAAGGTATCACTACGTCCCATGCACAATTAGTAGTTCCAAAAGGAGGGTCACAAATTATTGCATCTACTTTGATACCTTTCTCGGCTAACTTTTTTAAAACTTTTAGAGCTTCCCCATGATATAGCGTGTGAGATTTTCTCAAAATGCTCTCCTTAGTTTTTCTAAGTTTTTCTTCTTCATTTCATTTACATCTTTTGCTTTTTTATCGTAGTCTTTCAAGTGTGCTATTTTAACTACAATGTCGGGGTAGTTTTTCTTATAGAACTTTTTCACTTTTTTTGCCCCCTCTACTCCTGAACTATCTGAATCAAACACTATCACTATCTCTTCAAAGAAAAGGGCTATGTAGTGTAGTGCGTCAGTCCTCACACTTGCACTCAGAGCACTTATCGCTTTCACCCCTACACTCTCCAGGGTCTCACAGTCTATTATCCCCTCTGTTAGAGCTACGCGTCTCTCCTTGTAGTGCTTGTCAATATTATAGATGACAGCGGTGTCTAAGAGTATTTTAGAGTATCTGTTTTTGTTTAAAGGGGATATCGCCCTTACTTCACAACCTACTATCTCTCCTCTCACATCACGGATGGGTAAGATAATGGAAGAGCTTATCGCCCCTTTCATGTCATCTATTTGTAGGTGTGTGAGATACCCACTCCCTCGCACCACAACCCCTCTTCTTTTTAAATACTCTTTAGAGAGTTTGTGACCCTCCTTGTAGGATTTTAAAATCTTTTTTAGTTGTTGCTTAGGGGTTAGGCTTTGCAAGTTTTGAATCTCGTCTCACTAGAACCATATCTATATGCTTCATAAGAGATGTCCGCCACCTCAGAGTAGTCATCGTTCTCGTCAAAGTTTATAAGTAAGATGGTGAAGTCTAACTCTTTACAGAAAGTCTTTAAGAACTTTGCGGTGCGCTCTCGGTACTTTGGTGAAAGTTGATTAAGACTCTCATCTAGTATCAACATCTTGGGAGCCTCTGCCATCACAATAAAAAGAAGTCTCAGGAGAAGAGACACTATGATGTTGACCCCTCCCCCAAAAGAGTCTGTGGTTCCCTCTATCCCTCCATGTTTTATAAGGGGGACATAAACCGCTCTCTCTCTTAACACTTTGCTATGGAACTCAAACGTGTACTTATCCTCTGAGAATATCACTTTTAAAGCCTCGTTGATAATTGGCTCAGTCTTGTCTCTCACTTCCTCTATCTTCTCTTCTACAATTCCACTCGTGTACTCCAACAAAGCTAAGTGGTCTCCGTACAGTTTGGAGTCCTCTTCATATTTCTCCTTAGCCTCTTTCACCCTTTTCGCACTCTCAGAGATTCTCAGGTCTAACTCTTGTGAAGTTATCATGATGGGCTACTCTACGTTGGAGAAAACTGTTTTTTGCTCAGGGTCTTCTATTACAGTAAAAGCTTCGTACACTGTAATTAATACATTGTAATCTAGTACACTCACCGCAGTATTTAAGACTTTAAGATTTACTTTTATTTTAGACATCTCCCCCTTGAGGTTGGTTATAGCTATCTTATCTTTTGATATTTTGTTGTTTAGGGACTTTGCCTCCAAGGTGAGAAAACCTTTTTTTGTACTCAAAGTTAAGATAGGCTCTTTGACACCTTCTACTACAAGGGAGAGTTTTTTCAAACTTGTAGCTAGTGACCTTCTATCTAGTAAGAATTTACAGAGTCTCGTACCTTTCTTCTCTAACTCTTTTATGGAAGTTGGAAAACTTACAGATAGAGAGAGGGTCTTGTATATGATGCCGAGGTCATTAGCTACTACTAAGTAGTCTTTCCCTTTATATATCTTCACCCACTTGGTCGCAGTCCTTGCCACGTTCTTTATATAGGGCAAAAACTCAGGGGTGGTATAGACCTCTAAGCCTTTTATTTTCGACTCCACCTCTGTAAAAAAAGTAGCCCCTCCTACTACAATCTTATCCCCTAAATTCACGTAGCCCTCTAAGATTCCTATCACTCCATTCTTTATCATGATACTTCGATTCAAAGCACCTTCCAAGTAGTCGGGTTCTATCTCCTCAGAAGACTTCATATCTCCTTTTAAATCTATGCTAATGTTTGGGATTTCTACATCCTCTAAAGTGCTTAAGGAGAGTTTCGCTCCGCCTAGCTCTATATCAAGGTTTCCATTTTTTATTTTAAGGACTAGAGACTCTGCCATGATGTCATAGAGTTCTGATAAAGTCTTTCTCGCTAAGACAAAAGTAAAATCATCCTCAGGCTCTCTTACCACTTGTTCCAAAATAACCATAGACATGACCGACTCTACATTTTGAAAAACTATCAGGTCAGAGCCTGAAACTTTAAAGCACATAGAAGACTCTAAAGAAGGTATCACTTTAAACAAATCTAAAACTTTCTTTAGATTCTCTTTTGTCAGCTCTAACCCACAAGTTCCTACTCTTTTGTCATTGGAGGTGGTTATGACACCTCCCCCTTCACCCTCTGCTTTTAGTTGTTTCTTGGTTGCTTTTTTTAGCGTTCTTTTTTTCTTCATCTTGGCTCTCCACTTTTCTATTTTTTCAAAATCTTTAAGAGCTTTTCTTCGCTCAACCTCCCCCCTAGTGCCACCCCTATGGCGATACCTTTCTTTATGTCTTTAACTTGACTCTCTTCTTTCACTTCTCTCTTTACCACTAACTCGATTTCGTTTAAAGTTAACTTTTGCAAATCCCAATCCTATGTACTTTTTCTTACATGTGGGATGTTTTAGATTGTTAAGGTACTGTCTCCCTATATGTCCTCTAAGTATTGTTGGAAAAGTTTATCTTGCTCTAATTCTGCTAAGGTTTTCTCTAAGGCTTTGGAGGTTTTCTTTATCTTTTTCTCCAACACTTCTAAGGTAGGGTTTTTTCCTACAAGTTCTTCGATACTCTCCGAGGAGTTTTCTAGTTCTTCCTTGGAGGTTTTTATCTCGCGCTTAATGTCTCTAGCTACTTTTTCTAATTCGTCCCTTTTCTCTATCAGCTTTTCTAGTTCCAAAATACACCTTTCAAATTATTTTCACATGTTCTATTGGTTGTGAGTTATTCGCATTGTTTAGTAATAGCTCCTTCAAAGCTTTTAGAGAGGCTTTGGATATGAGCATACGTTCCCCTAGTAAATAGTTCTCTTTTATTAGGTAGACCACCCTCTCCTCTTTATCATAGAAGGGGATACCTCTAACTTCTATTCTTCTCTTACCCACCTTTACCAAGATGTCTACGCTCCCCATGAATCTTAGATAGTCTTTTAGTCCTCTCTCTTTAAAATACTCTAAATCACTCTCTTCTAAGTGCTCTTCCCAATCATTGAAATAAGCTATAGCGTTGGCGCATTTTAAATTGTCATCTAACGTCGTATCTTTGACTTTTCTCGATAGAGCTAGGTACTCCGACAGTGGGACTCTCTTATGTCCTTTTTTTACAGATAGGGATTTACTTATCCTCATGTGCTACTTCCTCCAAGATTTCGGCTAAGAGTTCTTTTTGTCTTTTCTTCAAGCCTTTACTTTTGACTTTGCTTTTCACTTTTAAGTTTTTAACTTTCTCTGTAAAGTTCTTGATATCCACCCCTCGCTCTTCTAACTCGCGCTCAACCAATTCAGGGTTTATAGCTTCCTCGAAATCCCTCACTTTTAGTTGTAGGGTCTTCACACTCACTTTGCCTTTTTTGACCTCAATGATATTCACCTCAGGGGTGTGTTCTTTATTCACTACATAGTAATCCCTAGCCAATCTAAATAAGCTCCACCCATTGACCACATACCTACCTTTTTTTGAGTAAGTTGGGTATCCTTTGTGATAATGTCCAGGGAGGAACACCGTTATCTTGGGGTACTTTTTGAGCATCTTGTCATAAGACAGCTTGTTTCCTAAGAACCTATTCCCATTGAAGTCTTCTCTTGGTAGCATGTGTTCATGAAACATGACTAGGTTGGTATAGTCTTCATTCAGGTCTTGGTGTACTTCTCCCAACTCTTCTTGTAAGCCTTTCAAGGATTTATTAAAATCTACCCCCACAAGTGAGACTCTCTCTTTTTTAAAAACTATCGGGGTCTTATGTAAATCTGTTATCGCACCACTCCTTACTAGCCAAGAGTACATGCTTAAAGCTTTAAAGTCACGAGAAGAGTATGGCATATCATGATTACCAGCGATAGTGTAAATCTTCTTCAACTCCGTAGCGTCTCTTAATTTTTTTATCCTTGTGTCTAAAGCCTCTTTCACTTTGAAAGTGTAAACCTTCTCTTTTTTTACATCTAGGACATCCCCACTAAAAGTTATGGCATCCACCCTATGTTTCTTGCAGAGTACCTCTATCTGTAAAATCTTATTCTCTATGTCTTGCTCGAACTCTTCCTGATTTCTACTGATAGGTGCTTTCAACCCCACTCTAAAATGAGGGTCTTTAATGTGTAGGATTTTCATGACTATATCCTAGGTATTGTTTACAAGTGGGACATTTGTGTGACTCTAACTTTGCGTTTATCTCTTCTAACACTTCTAGGCTCTTGACTTGTCGCTCCTTTAACCTTTTTAGCTTCTCCATAACTTCCCTATGCTCTATGAGAGATATTTGATTTTTAACCCCTTCTAGTGTTTGTGATAGCTTTCCTTCTAAGACTTCTACTCGTTCTAAGAGTTCCCTATGGTATTTGTGATTTAGTAGTGCTTCTAACTCTGCTCTTTTTTGTTGAGCTTCTTCTACGTTCTTTAACAAGTTTGTAGTTTTTTGAACTAGCTTATCATGATAGAGATAGCTCTCTAGTTCTTCTAGCTCTGTAATAAGTCTCGCACCTTCTTCGACTCTCTTTAGAGTTTCCTCTTGCTTTTGTGAGGAGGTCAAAGCTTTGTGGTAGGCTTCTAAAGCTTCTACCTCTCCTCTTAGACGCTCTAAAGGTTCTATCTTACTTTTAAGATATAGGAGATTATCTAAATGGCTTACTTCTTTGTTTAAAGACTCTTCTTGTAGCTTTAGGCTAACAGTCAACTTTATATTTCTACTCTTTATCTTCTTGTTTACCTTTTCGTAGACACTTATCCCAGTTATCTTGTTTATTCTTTCGGTGACTACACTTGAGCTTTCACCTAATATGAATAGAGGGCTATATAGTGTTGTGATATTAAGTGTGGGGTCAAAGTTTAAATCTCTTATCTCTTGTGGGTAGCTACCCCCCTTAGGTAAATCTTTACCGTTGACTTCATACCCTCCACTTGTTGCGGTTTTGTTTAAGGAGACTTCTAGGCTTTTGGTTTTAAGTGAGAGGCAGGTTCTCTTCTCTCCAAGGCGGATATACTCTTTTTTCCAACCCCCTAGCACTAGAGACTCTAGCACTCTTCTAACAGAAGATTTTCCTAGGGAGGTCTCCCCTTTTATAACCGTGAACCCTTTGACCTTTAGGGTTTGATTTTTTATGCGTTGGAAGTTTTCAATCTTTATGACCATGGCTAGAAATTGGCTACCAAAACTAAACTACCATCTCTTGATAGGTAAACTCCTTCAAGCCAGCTTCCTTCTATCAGCTTATCTTCTAGTGTTGACATTATGAGTTTATGTGTCTCTATGAATTTCACCCCTCGATGCTCCCTTATCTCTTCCAACTCTTCCACCACTACATCCGCAGATAAAGAGAAAGAGAGTTTTACACTTCTTTGTAAGTCGTACGTGCTGTTCTTTATATCTTCCTCTATCTGTTTTTGGTACTCTTCTTTCACCTCTTGTAGCCAAACGTGATAACTACTAATTTTTTTCAGATTATACTTTGAGAGGTTTAGGGAGATTTTTATAAGATGACCTTCGGTTAAAGCCTCTACCACCTCCCCCATAAACAGTAAAAGATAAGGCTCATTTATCTCCCCACTCCCTACATCTATAATTTCCTCTTTAGTGAATTTCATGTTACGATTTCTTTTTCAAACTTTTAATCTTCTTCACATGTCCAGGAGTCTTAGATTTAGATTTTGATTTTGCTCTTGTTTTAGGTTTGGGCTTCTCTTCCAAGTCTAAGATTTCTTCTTCTAAGTATTCCTCACCATCTAACAAGTCGTCCATCGCTTCCAAGTCCCCTCTGTCATACATCTCTTTAAACTCTTTGTACTTGGCTTTCAAGTAGACTTTTTTAAAAGCTTCCATGTGCTCACTAAATAGCTCTTTTTGGAAGTTTCTTATCCCTTTGACTTCCAAGGAGAGTTGCTTAGTCTTTATCGTGTAGACCCCTGAGGAGTTTGTAGTGATTACATCTAAGTCTTTCAGGAAATCAAACATTGGTAACTCGTCTCTGAACCCTTTACCATATTGTATCGCTGTCACCCCTTCTAAGTGAGGGCTAAAGACTTTGTTCTTGATGGCTTGTACTCTGATATAAGTGATATCACTTTTAGCTTCTACTTTCTTCCCACGTATCTCTCGTTCCACTTTAGGTCTCCTACCATGTTGGAAGAGTAGGCGTATACTTGCAAAAAACTTTATACCATTCCCACCCGTAGCATATTTAGAGTTGTCATTGTTCAATCCACTTGCTAGAGAGTTGGGGGACTTTATCGTTTTCTCTTGGAACCCATTCTCTATGGAGAACTTATCTCTTAATTGGTTGACTAGGATAAAAGCTACTTCTCTATCTTGGGCTATCATGTTCATCTTAGCTACAAGGTTTCCCCAATATGTAGCGTGTAAACTTTTCATCTCACCCTTACCCGTGCTATCTTCGCTTTCTAGTAAGGCTCTTGGCTTAATGGTTGCCACACTATCACACATTACCATGTCTAACCTCATCCTTGTTTTTGAGTTCCCTTTTCCCCAACCCATGAGCATGTTGATAATTTTGTCTACATCTTCACCAAACAAAGGTCTCACCACTTGAAAATTTTTCCCGATATATAAACCTAGCGCCCCAGCGTATGAGGCATCGAAACTACCCTCACTATCTATCAGTAATACGTTCCAACCTTTCTTTAGTGCTTCTACCGCTGTGGAGTATATTGACGTACTCTTCCCACTATTGTGTACCACTATCCCATGTGCTATGTAGTTGTGATTAGGCGCATAACATTTTATGTCATAGGTCTCCCGATATCCTAGATACTCTATGGAGACTATCTCATCTTTTACCGGTGTAAAGGTAGGGGTCTTGCCCTTACAAGCGGATAGAGTGTTGTTGTGTATGTAAACTTCATCGCCAACTTTCAAGTCCCCTAGTCTCTCATACTCGTCTCTCCCCACTCTATATCTATGCTTCTTTGTAGATACTAGGGTCTTACCCTCTTTGGTAGTTACTCGATAACACTTTTTTGAACCAGTCTTGACGACATCTTTTATTTTTTGGTAATAGATGTACTCTTCCAACTCATCCACAGAGGGTACAAAGTAATCCACTAAATTGGGGTTGGAGTTAAACTTTTTGAACTCTCTGTAAAGTTCAGAAATGCTTCCACCCCCCTTGCCTACAACCTCACCTTTTTCAGAGTCTCTTCTTTGGTAGGTGATATAGGTCTCTTCACTCAGACAACTTTCCATCCCCATTATCTCAGTTATCTTCCCTTTGATTGCATAACCTACCGAACCTTTGCTCTCGGGGGATACTACAAAGTCTATTACCGCACTACCACTTCCTGCAGACTCATAAACTCTTCCTGCTTTGTAAACGATACCATGCTTGGAATTGCCTTTGAATTTATTGTCTATGAGCTTCATCAGCTCAGGCGTAAAGTTATCTAACAACGGTCTTCCTTTTAAAATCTTTTATGATGTTTTCTAAAAACTTGTCTTGTGGGTAGATACAGTAAGTGACTTCTTTGTAGCTATACTCTACTCTTAAATGTTTTCTACAAGCTTTTTTTATTGCTCTTTTTTCAGGCCTTGGCCTCGGTATTTTAGCTGGTGTTTACAGGCCAGTCTATACACTTTTATTACCCCTGGTCAGTGTGACTAAAGCAACACCGACCATGTCAATAATTCTTCTTGCTCTTATCTGGCTGCATACAGAAATAGCACCAATCCTGGTCGGTTTTCTTGTTATTTTCCCTATGATTTATACCAATATTGTGCAGGGAATCAGATCCGTTGACGACAAGCTTTTGCAAATGGCCACGATGTACCAGGTTAAAAAGAGAAGGGTTGTCAGTGAAATATATCTTCCTTCCCTGTCGTCCTATCTCATCGCCTGCGCAACCAGCGCCATGGGCTTAAATCTGAAGGTAGTAATCGCAGCGGAGGTTTTAAGTCAGCCTAAAAACTGTATTGGCAACAGTCTCTATATGGAACAGATCAACCTCAATACTGCAGGACTATTTGGCTGGACAATTATTGCTGTTCTTATCTCATCCGCTTTTGACTATTCGTTACACCTGCTGCAAAAGCGTACTGAAAAATGGAAATACCTGGCGCGACAGAAGGATACTTCGTAATGGCATTTGTTGTCGACAAAATCAGTAAACGATTTGCGCAACTTGAGGTGTTACTAGATATCTCTTTTTGCGTGGATGAAAATAAAATTGTCTGCCTGCTCGGCCCGTCTGGCTGCGGAAAGACCACTTTACTGAATATCTTTTCCGGGATTACAGCGCCCGACAGCGGCAACCTGCAGGGTTTTACCGTGGAAAATATCAGCTATCTCTTTCAGGAACCACGGCTTCTCGAATGGCGCACGGTTGCGGAAAATATCGACTTTGTCCTCAAGGACAAGATGACACCTGAATTGCGACTCCAGCTGATTGAAAAAAATCTCAAACTCGTTGGCCTCTGGTCCTATCGAAACTATTTCATTCCTCAGTTGAGCGGTGGCATGAAACAGAGGGTCGCCGTCTCCAGGGCATTTTCCTATCCAGCGAAGATCATGTTGATGGATGAGCCATTCAAGTCTCTT